>JALPQI010004316.1:0-59515 GCA_025490895.1 Thaumatotibia leucotreta | reverse complement strand
CAAGGTAAAAATATTCTCGCTAAACGAAAATATTGGGGCACATTCGTACAGTATATACGCATACATTCTTGGCCGTACGACGGTACCCCAACCAAAAAAATCAAAAAGTTAAAACAAAAACTAATATAATCGGGATTCTAACTATAAAATGAACCATTTCATACGTAGTTCAAATATTAAATAAAACAAGGATAAACGGGTTGTGGCTAATATCCCAAAACACTAAGTCCTCCTCATAAACTAAATCGCAATAAATAAACAAAAATACTCTCCACAAAATTTCCTTAATCAAAGTACAATTTAAACTTATCGGTGATACAGAGGTCGCGATAAAGTGTCATTGAACTGTTATCATGTCACCTTGTCGTGACGACATATCGACGTGACATCATGTCACCCAGTGTCAATATTTTTGAACGTGACCTAGCTTTTAGCTATTGAGTCATTTTATTTGCCATTTTAGTACGTAGGTAACTAGGTACAGTCGACGTTAAAGATATCATTACGGTTTAGGAGCCAAATAGTACATTACGACACAAGTGCGTAAAATAGGAAAACCGAAAGGAGTGGCGATGTTCCAAAAGACGACCGAAGGGAGTGTTTTAAATCGACACGAGTTACGAATTTCCTTTTTGCACGTGTCTCGTACGACGTTTTTTGGTACAGATGGCCCTCCGAAACGTAAAATATATTATAGCACTTAACGTGTAAAGAGGCCAAGTTCGAAAAAAACGTAAAATTGGTAATATCTCGAAAACCGTCCAACTTTTACTGATATCATGTTATGTTGGTTAGGTACCTCTTGGGTCGACCTACCTCGGGTGTCAGGGTGATCCATTATTTACGGGATATCCTGTATATCTACCACATTGTTTGTATTACGAACTTTCGTAACACAATTGGCTCATGATTTTTGTTTTGATTAAGGCATTAACTATGTTTTTTTGCAATCGACTGATATCTGATAGGATCTGTCATCGAAACAGTTAAACTACCAACTTTACCTGCCTTTTTTCCAAAGACAACAAAATATAAAAAAGTTTACACAATATAAAATACAAACATGTAACAACACACGCACAATTTGTAAACACGAAATTTCCCATATTTTCCGCCATGCATAAATTGCACAGAATTCCAAGCTTACCTGCCCTTTAATCAAAAAAATATACAACTATGGACTGTATTCCGTAGATATAAGACCTAAGATCTTCATTATTAGATGACTGTAGCTAAGCAGACCCTCTCATAATCGTTGGGAAACCCACCAGGGACGCGTTAAAGGACATTCTTGGCGTTGTGACACGCACTGGTCGAAGGGGACATTTGTGACGTCACGTTTTTTCATATCCGGAATTATTTTATGTATGTGTAGAAAATTAATAGACGAACCCGAAAATCATCTCAAATGAATTAGTCGTTGTGTCTATTGTGTGGTATTTGACATTAGGTCTCATAATATTTTTTGTTTATTTTGATGTCTAGAATGCATAGTCAAAATCTTTTGGAATACTCGCGAGCACCCTGTGGATGATAAATATGGGTATTTCTTATTTAGTTTCATAAATGTATCACGACTATGTTCGAAAGTTAAGGGTTTCCACAAATTATAAGTTTTTGATACTTGTGTGAAGTAGCCTGCGTTTATCTTCTGTTCGTGTATAAATATATGGAAAATTAAGTTTAGGTAACGTTCGGCTTGGGATTTAGTTTTACACTTGTTCACAATTTCTTATTTACCGCCCTTAATATGCAATGTACTATTGCGTTCACTCACGTATAGTTAGCAAGAGGCTTACGTCCAGGGGCCTATTTCTCGAAAGCTTGTAACTTGAAATACCAAGCGGAAGTCCTTATCTACTTTATAGTGTTAAAAAGAGATTTCCACTTGTATTACAAACTTTTGAGAAATGGGCCCCTGTAGTGGACTGAGATAGGTAAATTAAGGATATTAAATAGGTAATTTTATAACAAAAACAGTGCCAATGTCACCTTCGATTACATGTTCGAAAACAATTTTATAATACTTTCTCCACTTACCATCACAATTTATCGGTCAAATTCGCTCAATGTCGTTCTATTTCCTCGGCTATTGCCCTATAAGGCTTATTATTATCAATATTAACTGATTATAATAATACGATAAAAATATCGGACATGGATTATCGCTTTCACAAGATATTGTTGATAAAATGTTTTTATACACAAGATTAGGCAATATTTCAGTTATCTTGTGAATCTGTTTGTCCATCTTAAAAGTGTACACCATTTGTCAGTAGAATACAAAATAGTACATTGTGTATTAAGGGCGGTAAATAAGAAATTGTCAATTGTCATAATTATTGTACCGCCCGTGGCACACACAATGTTTTTCATCACACCTGTGAGGCAAAAAAGTAAATAAAACAATATGTTTTCACAAAACTACTCTAAAATGGTCTAAATCATTTCTCAAAATCAGGGATGACCTGCCTGCGTGTGTCGGCGCACGCCGCGCTAGTGCGACGTAATGTTGTATGAAAATCCTTGATTGCCCTAGGGCGTAATGATGCATCTACGGCGCGCATTGGAGCACTCATCGAACAGGTGTGATGAAAAAATATAAACAAACCTAAAAACTTGTATTATTCCATAATCACGCACTTTTAGAACACAGTCTTGAAAGTTCAAATTAAGCTATTCATTATAAATATTACGTAGATGTCATATACCAAAGAAAAACGACCAAGATCACCTAATGTCCGAGGTGGGGATCAAACCCACGTACTCAGCTTTCGCGGCTGATGCCTGTACCCCTCGGCCACTCGGTCTTAGCAACCACCGGTCAAATTTCTCGGGATATGCAATCCCTTACAAGGCTAGGCGCCTTTGACCATTCTCTAAGGGCAAGCAATACATGCCTGCACCTCCTTTTAGAATACTTTGCAGTTTTCTAGAATAGCTAGAGAGAGCTAAAATAAAAAGTACAAATCAAAATATTTAGTTAATAAATAATTTGATTAGTGTTTTCGCAATACTTCTAAGCTATTCATGTTTGCTAACTGTACTTTTTGAACATTTCTCAAAATGTTGGTACATCGGGATTACCTACATCTTCGATATTGATACAAAATGGCAGACTGGTAGAACCTATGATGCGGAGTAAGATCCACTACATTTTCCAAAATTTATCTTTTTTGTTCCCAATAATATTTATGAATCTTTCTATATTTTCATACTTCTTCACTTAACGATATTCAAAATAAGGTGTAACGTGTACATATACACCATGGGCTCTTATAACCTGAAATATTTTAACTAAGCATTTCGGTTTCAATTTTTTTTTACCGTTTCTGAATGTATTTTAACATAAAAAGTAAATGTTATTCATAAAACTGGCACTTAAAATGAGTTTTAACGTTTTTTTTTTACAAAAACCTCATTTTTTAAAGGTGTCATTTCTCACTTTTTGACATCTAGTAACGAGGTTAGTGAGACTATTCTCCATAATAGCTTCAACACCACCAAAAAAACCTTTTGAACGGAGTAGCAACTCCATTTTGTTTTCAATTGGTAATAACTCTGAAACTAGGCTATATTCAGAAAAGTTTATATGGCATTATAGTTTCTGAATGTGTTCAGGAATACCTACACTGTTATAATCGGTCGGGCTTAAACAGCCCACGGTGTATATGATATGCCGTGAAGTGTGCATATTCAATCACCTGTGTATGTTAACCCATGTCGAATGTAACAGACATACCGACAGCCCATTGCATGGGGGTATCCATTCCCCCTTAACATGACAAGGGGCAATATCGGCATATTACCTTTATAGTTTATTTAGTGTATTTGCTGACTATATAATAGCTGGAATTATGTTTATTGTATAAACAATGGTGAATGATGTTTGTTGAGTTGTATGTTTGGTTTGTGCGCCATTTTTAGGGTTCCATAGTAAACTAAGAACCTTTGTACTGCCGTGCTAACTAAAAAGGACGCATCTCCAATAGAACAACTATGAGAGATGCGTCTTTTTGAGTTAGCACGGCAGTGTAGTTTCGCCATGTGCGTCTGCCTGTCGCATAGCTTTAGTGTTATTACTACTGTAATTTGGTATAAGTATACATATGAATTACGTCGACAAAGTAAAAGCAAATCACTCATATTTTAAAGACAAACGGGTCTTAATCACGTAAACTTACGTTTATTTATATCCTGACGTTTCTGGCATGACGTTACACTCGTGGTCGCAGGCAGACATCAATTAAACGTAAGTTTACACGATTAAGACCCGCTCGACTTTAAAATAAAAGTGAAATAAGCTGTGGAAAAAAAATCGGGTACCTCCCCCAGTAGTAAAGTGGGGGTGTTTTTTTATATTCACTAACCCTTTGTAACAAAGTGTAAAAATATGTCAAATATATTGAAAAAAAATCTTGTACTTTAATATGTTGTTGTTGTTGTCGTCCTAAGGCACCCCAGAGGTGCAAAGGGCCTTCACCATTCGCGCCATGCCTCTCTGTCCTCAGCAACACTTTTAGCCTCCCTCCAGCTTAGGCCAACCGTACGGAGCTCGTTTGAGACGGATCGCTGCCAGGAGTGCACTGGCCGTCCAGGAGGTCGGCTGCCGCTGGGCGGTTTCCAGTCAAAGGCAATGTAGGCGTTGTTTTGTTCTCCTCGCCGAATAGTGTGACCTATCCATCTTCATTTCCTGGAGGCAATCTCGATGCCTATAGGTGCCTATACTTAAATGTGTTACAACGTCCTTATTCCACAAAATTAAAGTGCACTATTTAGGACATTTTTTTTAGCATTTTCGTATACACCGTATTTGGCATTTGACTGTACCGTAGAAAAGCATGAGTCGATTATAGTTGGCAATAGGGACTCGGGTTGATTGACAGCGTTTATTTATTTATTCGCATCCGAAGGGTTGAGTACGGGTGGCAACGCAAGTTGCGCGGTCAAAATATAAATGGAAATGTGGAATATTTTGCCGTCTGTAGTTTTTGTAAAATTTTGAATCACGTGCCCATAACTTTACGCCTCATATACATACTTAAATACATAGACAGCCGTGATAATAATGCTATAAATAATGCTCTCGCCGGGATTCGAACCGCAGCATACTTTCTTCTAGCAATAGCAAACTATGCCACCTTTGTACCCTGGGTAACTGCTCAGATAACATAAAAAATGACGTTATTGACCCCATTTACAAAATAAAGTCGAAGATTTCGCCGTAGATACTTCTGTTGCTGATTGTACAATGCGTCGGAAGGATGGTCGTATGAATTTGAGTAAGGAACAATATTAGTTGAATAATTTGTTATATTTTGGTAATATCTGTAAGACGAAATATGAGACGATTCTCTAGTGAATAGGTAAGCAAATAAGGGTTTAATGTAGATACAGTCACAGACAGGGATCGGAACCAGTTTTTTTGAAAACCTCGAAATAACTCAATATGTTTTACACTCTTTATGTAGTACTTAACATTAATGTAACTCACAACATCGTATTTTCGAATTACTCCATCGACAAAAAAAAAATAAGTAGATACCGAAGACCAAAATTAGAACCGTTCTTTTGTATGGAGTAAAAACCGGTATCCGATCCTTGGTCACAGATAATAATTAGTATTACTTACACATAGAAAACCTCAAAATGGTATGCCACGGTGTTTAAAACAAGATTTAAAAACATGTTTTTGTTCAGGCCCTTTTGTGATGCAGTCAAGTTCATAAATATATGAGCAAATCCAAGGCTTCAAAAATGAATAAGCATAGAAAGGTACACGTGAATCTCAACAGATTTACCAATCAAAAAGATGTGTACATATTACCTGTCATAATAATCTCAGCATGTGATGTGCCTCATTAATATGTAAGGTAACTGCAAGCTAATGACTAATTTGTAAAGCATCTAATAACACATCAATGTCATGTATTAGCGATCAAAAATGGTATTTATAAATAAAATATCTCATTCGCTTTGAACATATTTATTTGCCTCAGTCCTTCCGTAGAGGAAAATTTTCTTCCTTCACTCCGTGCCTCGTCATCGAAATCATGTACACGCCATCGCCTGTATGTGTGTCTCTCTCTGCCGCGGCGGTGAATAAATCCTTAAAAAAATGGTTACATTAAAGGTCTTCGCACATTATCAACTCCACGCCAACGCGACAACAACTCTACTCGGGGAGAGCCGATAGCGGAACGCTTAGAGAAGTTATGGTACTTCTGTCAGTGTGCTAGTCTTTCCTCTTTCCTTCATGCTTAATGTTAATATTGTTTTTGTCAGCCTCTGCAGCCTAGTTGGTAGTGACCCTGCCTACGAAGCTGGAGGTTCCGGGTTCGAATCCCGGCGAGGGCATTCTTTGTGTATTTATTTATCACAAATGTTTGTTCCTTGGTCATGGCTGTGTATGTACCTATCTAAGTATCTATACGTATCTATCTATTATATATATCGTCGCCTGGTACCCACAACACACAAGCCTTAATTGAGCTTACCGTGGGACTAGGTTGATTTGTGTAAAATGTCCAAAGATATAAAAGACCTTCATATTTTTTGTTGTAGGTACCTATTCCGATCTTCAAATACGAAAATTGGAAACTACATCTCCGGCCTCAGCTCCTTTCAATTTGTTTGATTAAAAAGACACGAGTAGCCGCGAGAATGTTGTGTGTTGCTGTCAACAACAAGATATGCTAGCCCCTGGCGAGTACTTAAGTTGACAAAGTCAAAGTCAAAGTCAAATAATTCTTTATTCAAATTGGAATAGCAACAAACTCTTTTGAATCGTCTAGGTATTAAAACTACTTCCGGTTCGAACCCTACACCGCTGACCCAAGAAGAACCGTTAAGAAACATGGCGGGAATTATTTTTTCAAAAAATCATGGTACATCTTACAACTAACATGCATAGACTTATGCATGCATTCTAACAACTTTCAAATGAGAGTAGCGAGTTTTTGATGAGTTTTGAAGCTGTAAAGGACATAAAGTTTCCGAAGCAATGTGCATATTCTTCTAGCTAGTTATCTAACATCGGTCGGATCTGGTGGCGGTTCTACTCGCGGCTACCCGTCTCTTCGTTTATATTGATTAAAAAGACATGGTGAGAATTAGGAGGCCGCGTGTCGCATGCCGCTGTCAAACACAAGGTATGCTAGCCCCTGGCGAGTACTGGGTTGACTACAACTTTCAAAAGAGATTTGAGACAGGTTTTTACCCTACCTTGATGAGTTTTGAAGCTTTCTCCAAAGAGTATGGAGTATCCGTAGCATTCTGCATATTCTTCTGGCAGATCTGGTTGTCTAGCATCGGTTGCAGCTGGTTGCGGGCCTCCTCATGGCTACCCGTCTCTTCTCGATTATATTGATTAAAACGAGATGGTGAGGCACGAGAAGGCTGCGTGCTGCTGTCAAACACAAGATATGCTAGCCCCTGGCGAGTGGTACGTTGACCACAATTTTCAAGAAAAAAAACTTGAGAAGTTTTACTTTACCTTGATGAGTTTTGAAGCTTTCTCCAAAGAATAAGGGGTATCTGTTGCATTCTGCATATTCTTCTGGCAGATCTGGTTGTCCAGCATCGGTTGGAGCTGGTTGCGGGCAGAGCCGACAGCGGAGTGGTGGGTGCGCTCGAAGTGGCCGATGGGGTCGAAGCTGTAAACGCAGCCTCTGCCGTTGCTGTTGATAACGTTTAAGAATGACCAAGGACCAATTCTTCATGGCAAAAATCAAACTAGGAAAAAAAAATGTCTAATTGCATTTACTGTTAGGTACGTTACGTGTCCGCTTGATGAAGGCCAGACTCCGACCAAATTTGCTCCAAACTATGATTGGATCTAAAACGTTCCAGTCAAACCTGGAGAACCGATTCGCTGCCATGGAAACCACAGCGGACGTGAACCAGAAACTTCAAGATGTGGTTCGCATCCTCAGGGAGGAAGGTACGAGATTTTGTGAAAGGCAACGCAAGGATAGGAAGTCAAAGCTTTCGGAGGAGACCTTAGGGCTAATGAAGGAACGACGTGAAAACCCACCGGTCTCTTCGTCAGGGAAACGGACTCTAAACCGAGAGATCAGTAAGCACGTACGACACGATCTCCGGTGCTCCAATACTCTTTCGATTGAAAGAGCGATCGAGCAGAACCGGGGGTCAAATGTGTTCGTACAATCTCTCGGAAGGAGCCACCTGACGAAGCTGACCACAGCTCGTGGAGAAGTCGTTACTTCGAAGCCGGCAGTCCTTTCCGAAGTGGAAGACTTCTATGGCCAATTATACGCTTCGCATGCATCTCGACCTGATCCCGAAAATGAGGATCCTAGAGCCACTTTGATACGCCACTACACCGAAGACCTGCCAGAAGTCAGTATCGACGAAATCGAGATCGCTCTTGGGCAGCTTAAAAACGGAAAAGCCCCGGGAGAAGATGGCGTTACAACAGAGTTGCTAAAAGCAGGAGGTAAACCCGTATTGAGGGAGCTCCAAACGCTTTTTAACGCTGTCCTAGTCGAAGGGAGAACTCCGGAGGCATGGAGTACAAGTGTGGTTGTCCTGTTCTTCAAAAAGGGAGACAAAGCCCTGATGAAGAACTATCGACCCATTTCTCTTCTAAGCCATGTCTATAAGCTGTTCTCAAGAGTGATCACGAACCGTCTTGCGCGGAGATTCGACGAATTCCAACCTCCGGAACAGGCTGGATTTCGGAGCGGATACGGTACCATAGACCACATCCACACAGTGCGGCAGATTATACAGAAGACTGAAGAGTATAATCAGCCCCTGTGTCTAGCATTTGTGGACTATGAGAAGGCCTTTGACTCGATTGAGATCTGGTCTGTTCTGGAGTCCTTGCAGCGATGTCAAGTTGATTGGCGATACATTCAAGTGATAAGATGTCTATACGAGGCCGCCACCATGTCCGTCCAAGTACAGAATCAGCAAACAAATCCTATACCATTGCATAGAGGCGTGAGACAAGGGGACGTGATCTCCCCGAAATTGTTCTCAAATGCAGTGGAGGATATGTTTAAGACGCTGAGCTGGAAAGGGCGTGGCATCAACATTAATGGCGAGTACATCTCTCACTTGCGATTCGCTGATGATATCGTCATCCTGGCAGAAACGCTGCAGGACCTACAACAGATGCTGAACGACCTGGCTGACTCTTCTATACGCATCGGCCTACGGATGAACTTGGACAAAACCAAGGTTATGTTCAATGAACATGTACTACCGGAACCGATCGCAGTACACGGCACCGTTCTCGAAGTTGTTCAAAGATATGTATACCTCGGCCAAACATTGCAGATGGGTAGAAACAACTTCGAGAATGAAGTAAATAGAAGAATTCAGCTAGGTTGGGCAGCGTTTGGGAAGCTACGTCGAATCTTCACATCGTCGATCCCACAGTGTCTGAAGACAAAAGTCTTCAATCAGTGCGTCCTACCCGTCATGACGTACGGAG
Source organism: Thaumatotibia leucotreta (assembly GCA_025490895.1). Lineage (NCBI taxonomy): Eukaryota > Metazoa > Arthropoda > Insecta > Lepidoptera > Tortricidae > Thaumatotibia > Thaumatotibia leucotreta. The sequence goes on along the minus strand of JALPQI010004316.1, from coordinate 50,052 downwards.
CCGAAACGTGGACACTGACGGTACGGCTGGTCCACAAGTTTAAGGTCGCTCAGCGAGCTATGGAAAGGGCTATGCTCGGCGTCTCTCTGCGGGATCGAATCAGAAATGAGGTTATCCGGCAGAGAACCAAAGTGATCGACATAGCCCACCGTATTAGCAAGCTGAAGTGGCAGTGGGCTGGCCATATTAGCCGTAGAACCGACAACCGTTGGGGTAAACGAGTTCTTGAGTGGAGACCGCGTCTCGGCAAGCGTAGTGTAGGACGCCCTCAGGCAAGGTGGAGCGACGATTTGCGCAGGATGGCTGGCAGGAGCTGGATGCGAGCAGCCGAAGATCGAGAACGGTGGCGTGAAATTGGGGAGGCCTATGTCCAGCAGTGGACTGCGATAGGCTGATGATGATGATGATGATGATGACGTTACGACATATCGTGAAGTATAATTATTTAATTAAATATTAGACGCATATTTTATATGTATTATAGGCCTACCAAAGAAAAAATACTGAAATTTACGGAGCGGCAGATGAGAGATCAGGATGCTTAGCCAAGTTGCCAATCGCTAACGCTTAGTAGCGTATCGTAGTTTTCCCTTACTGTCACTCTTTCATATTAGTGCGACAAAGACAGTCAGCTGCCTTTCGTTTATGATTGACGATTAAGCGTTAGCGATTGGCAATTTGGCTAAGCACCCTGGCATCAGCTGCGAAAGCTGAGGACGTGGGTTCATATACCTTCAACGTTGGTAAATTTCGGATTTTGCTTAGTGATTGTAGCTCCCTGTACTGCTAAGCGAATGTGGTCTTATGAGATTATTTTGTTCGAACGTCGTATTCTTTGTAAAGGTCTAAATATTGTAAAGTAGCCATCAGACACATTGAGCGGCCAGGGTGCTCACAAAAATATCTGAGCACGCCTCTATTGCCGTTATGTTAGAGTGCATGTTCAGATATATTTGAGCACTATGGCAGCTTCAATATATCTGATGGCGACTGTAATAATATCTATCGGCTTCGTATTAGAGTTTGTGCGGAAACTGATGGCGCCTGACAGGAAGGTATGCCCATACATCTCACAAGCCTTCCCTTTCCGTAAATACCAAATAATAATTAATGAAACAGGTACAAACTCGTCAATCCCAGCCAACACAGCGAAGCTGAAGTACGGGAAGAACCTCTTATAATACAGCATGGTGGACAGCATCTGCGCAGTCGCTGGCGTAGACATACATTTCCCGTGCTCGTATTTGTAGGTTTGTGTTTGCGTTTTAACAAGACGCGCGAGGGTCAATATATCTGCCCAACAACCTGAGAAAAGATAAACAGTTTTTTGACACCAAGAAACAATATTATGGTTAATGAATAATGATTGATGAGTGCGAAAATGCACAAGGGGCGGATTGGTGATGATGTCACTATAAACTTATAGATCCACACTTCCACACAACTCTTGATATGTCACATGAATGTTTCCAGCCCTATAAAATTTGATATTAACTATCCGCTTTTCGACAACGCCCTTAGCCTTAAAATCCCTTCTGAGGTGAACAGCTTTAGTAGTAATAATTAGTGGCAGTGGAAGCCAGGAATATCTGTTTTTTCTCCATGCAAAAGAACGATTATTTCTTTCTTCTTCGTTGTTAGGTATATGAATTCTTATTTAATAATACAATGTTCTTAATTACGTAAAATTTTGATTTCTATAAAACATTTTAAAATATTGGCCTAATTTAAGGTTTAAGAAAAACAGTTCCGATCCCTAGTGTAAGCTACTTCATGGGATTAGATTGTCATACGAAGCTCTGGCTCCCTCAGAAGTACTATTCGCAGGGTCCATAATACCTCTTTTTAGCCGACATCAAAAAAGAAGGAATTGTCAATGTTACTCGACATCTCCGATTTTTTTTAATCGAACGGGTATAACCCCGAGATGGTTCCTTTGGCACTAAATTGGGCTTAGACGATGGGATCTTGACGAAATCGGTTGAAGTCGTTGGTGTCATAAAGGAATTATAATACAGGTATTTGTTTAATTTATGGTTTGATGATTATTGTTAGAATATCCCATAATATTTATATATACCTGTGGCTGCGCTGTGCTGGCAGTGGGAGCGGTGATGGCTCAGTGGTTTAGACGTGTGACTTTCAATCCGGAGGTCGTGGGTTCAAATCCTGGCTCGTACCAATGAGTTTTTCCAAAAACTTATGTACGGAATATCAGATGATATTTACCATTAGCTTTCGGTGAAGGAAAACATCGTGAGGAAACCTGCATACACCCGCGAAGAAATTCAAAGGTGTATGTGAAGTTCCCAACCCGCTTAGGGCCGGCGTGGGGACTATAGCCCAATCCCTATCATATATGAGAGGAGGCATGTGCCCAGCAGTGGGACATTATATAGGCTGAAATATTATACCCGTGGCTCCCAATACAGTGACAGGTGACAACTGAAACAGCCTCTTCTGACTCCTCGTGCCTACACACGTGCTGATGCTCAGTCGAGTATCAGCCCCGACTACCACGTAGTCATCTCCCGCGATCGCGACTACGGTGCCTCCGTTATCGTATAATGACAGTATAATGATAGAAATACCGTTTTAGAACCAAAAAAAACACGATTTCATTTGATATTAAATGCAATTAAGTAATAGTTTATTAACTAATTTTTGATATTTACAAGATGGCATTTACCACACAAACTCAATATACCTATTTAGCAAAATAATATTTGCAGTTTCCATACCACTTTTTAACCGACATCAAAAACGGAGGACGTTGTCAATTCGCACATATTACTAGATATCTCCGATTTTTTTTAATCGAACGGGTATAACCCTGAGATGGTTCCGTTGGCACTAAATTGGACAATGAGATCTTGGCGAAATCTGTTGAAATCGTTGGTATAGTCATAACGGAATTATAATACAGGTATTTTAATTTGTGGTTTGGTGATTATTGTTAGAATATCCCATAATATTTATATGTATATACCAAAGACCTGACTGTACCCAACTGGCGTGAGGTAGCGCAGAACAGAGACGAGTGGCGTTGTTTTGTCGGAGGCCAAGATCCTCTTCGGGTCATCGAGCCACCGAAGTAAGTAGTAAGTAAGTATTTATATATACCTGTGGCTCCCAATACAGTGACAGGCGACAGTTGAAACAGCCTCTTCTGACTCCTCGTGCCTACACACGTACTAATGCTAAGTCGAGTATCAGCCCCGACTACGGCGTAGTCATCTCCCGCGATCGCGACTACGGTGCCTCCGTTATCGTAGTACGGGACGAAGGCGTGATTACGGATGTCGAATAGGGACATTTTTTTGTATAATTGTACAAAATAAATAGAAATATAGAAAAATTAAATTGGTAGTAAAAATATAAAGATACAATGATGACAGTATATAAATAATAGAAGTGTCAATTTTGAGAAGCTTTAAGCATGATTGTTTTGAGGTTTAATACAAATGAGAATTATCTCTGGAATATATTCAATTTCAAAATACGTAATTACGTATACGTTGTGTAAATTTTACTTTATGTAAAAAAAAGGATTCCGTAAAATTTTGCGAATAAATATATAAATAAATATCATAATAGCACAATTTCACACAAATCGACTTAGTGCCAAAACTAAGGAACAAATTTAAATTAAATATTTGTGATAAACACAATAGGTACTTTTAAGGTCCTCGCCAGGACATGAACCCAGAACCCAGCTTTATTGACTAAGGAGACTGACAAGTAGTTATGGCGTTCTGTGTCTATTACAAGCTATTTTACGTATTTAATATAGAACAAAAAACAGCAAAAAAGCTCGTTTTTATACCACGCTGAAATTTGTAAATTAGTTTTATTCCGTCTTCTCGAAAATAGCTGAATCGAAATTTATTGTCTGTGGAAATCACATAACAAAGTATTACAATGATTCAAATAAAGCCTAGTAACTGACAGACGGACGAAATTACTAGCAGTCTTCCCTTTGAGTACGTAGGTCGTCATCAGCCTATGTTAGTCCACTGCTGGACGTAGGCCTCTCCTATTAACTATGTGTATAGACGCATTAGGAGGTAAATGCCCATAATTGCCACGCTGGGCAAGCGGATTGGCGATTGCAGTAATGTGTCCACTATGATGACGCTGCTGCCCATCATCAATCTTGTAGAATGGCCAGTGACACTTCAATCCCTTAGTCTCGACTAAGCGATTGAAGTGTCACTGTCCACCCGCAGGAGGAGTTGGGGTGGTGACAAATGTATTCTTAATGCCGTCACCACACGGTACGTAGGTATTCGAACGCTATAAAAGTTATACTGGTGAAACAGAAGGTGAAAAAGGTGGTGAATGAAAAAGCATGTAAAATATAACCAGTTACAACACGGGGTTCTATTTTCCGTTTCGAAGCTGATGAAAGGGTATCTATGAGAGTCTTTAGCTTCCTTTATTTTTCGCACAGTCAAGATAAATAGAATGCGGATTAGGTCCTTCCAAAAACGGAACCCTAACCTCACAACACAGTTTAATTTTTACCCATTCCAATTTCCAATTCGGTTGACAAGCCAAACCTCTAAGTTACTGATATTCACAGACAATAACGTTTCCATTCCTTTCCCACCATTAATTCCAGAGCAGGCTGTCCTCGTCACGCGTGCCTGCCCATACGTTTGCTGCACGAGTGATGGTGAATGACCAATTTTGTGTGACCTGGTTGGTCGAGTGGTTTGTATTTTATAGATTTAGGGTTTGAACCAGTAGTAGATTTTTTTCTCTCTCTCGATAATGTCAGACGATTCGAAAATGCTTATTAAGCTTACTTGAATAAAGAATAGTTTGACTTTATTCTAACCCCCCTATTGATAAACGTTTTCAATGCCCATACGTATTGTTTGTGCCTTTCGGTCTTATTAATATGTATATAAGACTGAAAGGGATAAATCATACTTAGCAGCTCGCTAAGTTAGGGGACGTTTATGGGTTAAGACTATTACAGTTTAATATGTGTTAGTTTTCAGTAAAACGTCCCACTTTGTCTCTTACCATAAAGACGAGATTTCCTTGTATCTTCATATGAATAAACTAACAAAGCGGCTTGCTATAAGCAAACGACAAAGTGGGACGTTTCACTAAACTCACTCACATAATATAGTAAGTACTAACGTAGGTGGCTGAATTAACTATTTTGTCTGTTATTGCCATGGTTACGGTCTCCTGAATCACGCTGGTTTTATGCAAAAAATGCTACTTAAACTATTTTTGAAGGAAGACTAAACAACTACTGGACTCACAACTCAAAAGACTCGGAAGTCTTTTATTAAGACTAAAAGTCTCGTATACAAAAAGTGGAGTCCTAATGTTTAGACGTATTAACACTGCCCAGAGGCCTAATGAGGCCTAAATGAGAAAGCAGGCAGGTATACATTAAAATGTGAATCGAAACGAAATTGTATGAAAATAATGTTGTGATTATTTCGTTCGATATGTCACTCAGTAGACTGTCAAAGGTAGGTAAGTAGAATTCTGCTAAACCCTAAATAAAAAATGGAAACTTCAAAATATTTTCGTTCAAGACCTTGTTGCCCCAAGAACTAGAGATATCAATTTAAGGCTTGTGATATAATGGTGCTCTAAGCGGGCTTCTAACCCTTAACTTGGCAGTGTATCTTAAAAGATACATACTTTTTGACCCATTTTTTGTATTTTTTAAAGACAGAATTTTTTGCTCTACACAGCGGCGAGGAGGCTAGAACGCACGATTTTTAAAATTCTGGCAAGTTTTGGGTTTTGAAATTCCCAACTTCACAGTTTACTACGGACTGAGCTATGCAGATCGTCAAAAATTGGTTATTATATTCCTTAAAGTCCCCCACACTAGCCAACTGATTGCAATGCCCCTTCAAAGGGACTTCCTGAGTCGCCCCAAACACTAAATTTCACTTACGCCCTCTTTAATGAAGCGTGACCGTCTGTTTTATATGCAGCATTCTTAAAACGATGCTTTGCGGCTGTTATATAGCTATTTTATGGATACACAAAACGTGTAGGATATCAAGGTGCTTAGACAGTTGCCAATCGCTAACGCTTAATCGTCAATCGTAAATGAAAGGCAGTTAACTGTCTTTGTCGCACTAATATGAAAGAGTGACAGAGAGGGAGAAATACGATACGCTACCAAGCGCTAGCGATTGGCAAGTTGGCTAAGCATTCAGGGTTTGCAAATTTCAAACATGTATGGTTTTCAGTAGGCTTAGCACAGGATTAGTACAAGTTGCCAATCGCTAACGTTTAATCGTCAATCGTAAATGAAAGGCAGCACTCTCTTTGTCGCACTAATATGAAAGAGTGACAGAGAGGGAAAACTGCGATACGCTACTATGTGTTAGCGATTGGCCACTTGGCGGAGCATCCAGGACCAAATTAAAATGGAACCAATCGGTGAAAAAATCTAAATCGGTTTACCCTGTCGGAATTTCTGAGATATAAAAAAACATAGTCGAAATTGAGAACCTACTACGTGCCCATGAGGAAAGGAAAAAAATCAACAGCGGATTTCTGACCTTTGAAGTTAAAAATGTCATAATTATGAGTTTTCTGGATTCAGTCTATTTTAAAGGTGCGTTCAGAACAAAAGAGCATTCGCGATTCTAACCCCCCACTCTACGAAATTCGATCGTTACACAAAACGTGGTTGGTTGATTTCGTAGAGCGGGGGATAGAACAGCGAATGCTCTTTTGGTCTGAACGCACCTTAAGAGAAATATAGATTTTTTCTTAAAACCGTTTTAGACTGTTACGCTATGATAAACACATTTTAGGAAACGATTTTGTCACCATGTTGTCTTAAGTCTTGTCACACTCAATTGACAGACATCAAATGAACAAAAAAATCATTATTTAACTAGCAAATGGAGAAAAAACTTTAAAGTAAATTTTTTGCGATTGTTTCATTAATAAAATCCGTTTTTTATGTATTAAGGCATTCAAAAAAATAAAAACTGAAAAAAAAATTTTTCATATTTGACTAAAAGCATTTTACAATTTTTGCTTCTTTTAGTCTCAGGAGCAAGCTGTTAGAATTTTTCCCTTTCCTCATGGGCACCTTGTATACCTTTTTTTTGAAGTCGGTTGAAAATGAAGAGAAAGGAACTGAGTGGATCCCATTTGCAGCGAACTAGTAATGCTCTGAGTAATTTGTTTGAAAGCTAGCTGTATTGTTTATTCATTTGTGAAACAGATATTCGAAAGGGAAGGGAAGTCCGTTGACTTTATAATCCGGAACGATGTTGGAAAATAGCGGAGATGACCCTCAGGAAATACGAAATCCGCAAATTTCGGGGATTTTTCTCTGTCACTCGAATGACGCTTTCGTTAGGGTGATAGAGACAACACCTTCGGTGTTCGCGGTAGCAGGCCTGTAGCTGTAAATAACATGACTTTACAAGTACGTTAGTTTTTACTCTATACTTAAAGCCATCGCACTCCGATATGCCATTGCGAGCGCGATAAACTGCATTACATATCAAGTAAAACCTTACGTATACTTTGCTTTGAAACTTATCGTACGGCTACGGATTGCGAATAATAAACACGGTATGCATATGTACATGTGAAATATATAAATATCAAAAATAAACGAAAATTTACATAAGTGATTGGACTTAGACCAGCCGTACACCTGTAAGTTCTTACGTAAGTATTAGGGACTCTCTAAGGAACGAGACGTGCATATCACTATCTCGTTCCTGAGTATAGCTCCGTCCCTACAACTTACGTAAGAACTTACACGGCCGCTCTTAGCAAACCTATTGCTGATATTGAGATATTATTGTGGAGTGCGGTCACAGCTGTATCTTTATTTAAATACGCGAGCCATGTCCATTTCTCTTCAATAATTGCCTTAGTACATTTAAGATTACATAGAAATTCTATTAATTCAATGCATTCACGAAAATCTTTTCAAAATAAATATAATGTATCGATTATAAAACGCACTAATATGTTGCGCAAACCCTATAGGTAATTTTAAGTAAAATAATTCAAGTAAAGACTTAGTGATTATACTTAGTGATTCTCATTAAAATAATTTAGAAAATATGTCAAAATTGTTTCTTTGTTCTATTCAAATGAATCGAACCCTCGTTAAAACATGGCAACATTTTATTCTTTTTTTACTAATAATTGAATCATCATCATCATTATCATCATCATCACAAGTTTATCTCAGTCCACTGCTGGACGTAGGCGTCGCCTATTAACTATGCGTATAGGTAAATGCCCATAATCGCAACGCTGTGCAATAGGCTACTTGACGCATTTTTAAAGTTTGTCGTATATTATTAATCAATATCAGATTAACGGGAAAAAATATAAATATATATTTTCACGACCTAGAAAACCGCAAAATTATAACTTAAAATTTAAACTTTCGTTACCGCGCGAAAACGATACTAGCCATGTTAATGCTTAGATTATCTGTGGTGTGACGTCACTCAAACCGAAAACAAACGTTTGACATGTCACTTATGTTATGTCAATGTCACAGCAAAGCTACATGCCTACATGTCCATGGCGAATTTCACTCGTATAAGATTCGACATGAAGTTAGTTTAAGATCCTATGATGTCACATCATGGCCGTTCACCGTTTTCAGAGTACGAAATAAAAAAAAATAAAACAAATTTTTCAATTAAAAATATGTACCCATCAAACACTTTTAATACATCGTAATCGAAAAATATTGATCTTTTCAATAAATATACAGAAAATAATAATTTTTTGCACTAAATTTGATATGAGTCAAGTAGCCTATTATGGGTATAATTATATAATTTCGAATAAAAAAATCGTCTTCTCCGTCAATCTGTACACCGCACCGTGCGCCGCACTTAAAATTATTAGTTTGGTTTAAGTCGAGGCGAACTTTGTCGAGCCTTTACGTATTATCTACACTAATAAACACGCCACTATTCCCGACCATCCCCTAGGAGATCCAGTGTATCTTGATCCTTGTCTAAAGGTACATTCAGACCAAACGAGCTATTGCTATTCTATCGTGATTCTATCCCCCACTCTACGAAATTCGATCGTTACACAAAACGTGATTCGTTGATTTCGTAGAGTGGGGGATAGAATAGCGAATGCTCGTTTGGTCTGAATGCACCTTGAGGCAGTACGGCTTAGTGCTTTCGCCTGTCCATAAGGAATAAAATTATAAAAAAAAGGATCCTTGTCTATATGCGACGTGTTTTGACAACCTTGAAAGTAAGTATTTACATTTCTTGAACGAGTTCTAGTGATAAATAAACGACAAACTAAGTGATCATTTCGAATCACATTTTTTTTTCTCTCTTGATAATGTCAGACAATTCGAAAATGCTTATTAATAAGCTTTCTTAAATAAAGAATAGTTTGACTTTGAATTGACATAAATTGGGCATTTGCCCCAACTTGTTTCGGTTTCGTTCGTTTTTAGTATCAACAACATACATCTATTCTGGTAAAAAAACCGACATTCAACACTTATAATTTACCAATGAGGAAAGGAAAAAAAATACTACGAATTTCTGATCAAATTTGAAGTTAAAAATTTAATGTTGTATGCAGTTTGCCGGATTCTGACTAGTTTAAGAGTTTTTTTAACCGTTTTTGAATGATAACTGATAAACGTATTTTAGGAAACGATTTTGTTACTCTGTTGTTTTAGTCTTGTCACATGAAATGAACAAAAAAATATTTAATTACCTAGCGTATTATGTAAAAAAACTTAAAAAGTGATTTTTTTGCGATAGTTTTCTTAATGAATACTATTTTTATGTAGTGAGGCATTCGAAATATACCAGAAAAAAAATCTTCTTTGCAGATTTGACGTTTTTTTTTTTCATTTCCTCATGGGCACCTAGATAATCACAAATAAAACTAAGTATTCTGTGACTAGTATACTGCAAGCAATAATAATACTAAGTGTCTAATTGGTGAGTTTGTTACCGAAAATCGCAGAAGCCAGTCAACCGATTTGGCAATCGCGTTCATTTCCAACTTGGTAGTGTTTTGAAAGAAAGTTGATCGTTTAATATTGTTTCCGTATGTTGTGTTAATTGCAGTTATTGATGATTTTTGCTTGCTTTTGACACGAAATATTTCCTTCTTTAAGTAACTTTATAGAATGTAACGGACAGTGTAATAAAATTGTGGCCATCAGTTTAATTAAAAGTTAAAATATCTAGAAAACAAGTCATGTACTATTTATTTTCAAAACTAGAATTTATGTACATAGATTAATTCTAACTAATCTACTTAACCTAACCTATATCTAAGATTGGCCCTTGTGGCATTGTACCGAGGATGCTGGCGGAATTTCCTCGCTGTATCGCAATACTGATGCGTTGTGGGAGGAAGTCGCCAGCTCTTCGGTCTTTAGTTACGTCAACCAGATGTTTCGCGATCTCAGCAAACAATTTGCGTGCGCTGGGGCCCCATGAACCTATAGCGCCATAGAATGCATTACGTATCGAGTAAAACGTACTTGTTAGAACGTGACGGTAAAGACGACAAAAAACGATAAGACACCCACAAGTTTAGAAAATTTCCATTTTGCTTATTCTCTAGCCGCTCATTAAGCTATAAAAAGGCCTTCTCAAACAAATGAAATTCTGTTCTATTTTCTATATAAAGAATTCAAACTTCACTGGCAATTTTTACTATCTAGGCGGCAGGAAGCTACGAGACATAAAATAATAGCGTGTCACTAAAATGCGCAGAATCAGAGCAAAAAAGTGTGTGTCAATCAGGGTGGTTCAAAAATAATATTATATTGTTGTAGAGGCTGGAAAGTAAGCAATAGATGAACGAGTTAGTTCGAAGGCCGACCCTTGGGGAGGCCTTCGATAGTACGAGTCCATCTATTGCACTTTTCGCCGAGGCTAAATACTGTATTTTTCACGACTACTGAGAGGAAATAAAACTCATTCTTGTAATTAGAAAAAATACATTTTATTTTTTTGTGGCTGACCGCCATGATTCTGTGATACAAAACTAAAAAAAAAGTTACAAGCAGTTCCAGAATTGTTTTCTGAAATAATTTTCAAAACGTCATATCTACCTATGAAATCCGTGTTTAGATACGACCTTTTACTTTACGTTTAACATTGTTGAACTGTTCGTGACGTTCATAGATGTACAGCTGTCAAAATTTGACAGCAATACAACTATAAGCAACTTTCCGTACTGTGTTTAGTCAAACAATCACCACATTTACGAACAGTGTCGTGAAATATATATATTTTTTATCACGAGTGTCTTAAAATGTCTCTGTGTCTAAATACTTCCAACTGCTTTCTCTTTACTGTATCCAATTCGAATAAATACACAAAAAATTGCTCTCACCGGTATTCGAACTCAGGACGTCCAACTTCGAAGGCAGGGTTACCAACTAGACTACCGTGGCTGACAAAGCTTATACCTGTATTCTGCACATGGCATATTTCAGTCATTATTTCTTTAACCACACTTCAAACCATCTTCAGCGAAGCCACGTTCAAGTAATAAAATCCTTAAAAGACAAGAAAAACGTAATAGGGTCTTAATTAAAACCGTTTCCGAGGCATTACGGGGCATCCCACTTGATTAACTTGACGTTTCGGGCGCGATCGTAAAAACTCGCCGAAATGACGAACGCACCTCAGTGTATAAAGGCGCGGTCACATTGGAGTTTTTACCTCTCTTTATGTTATATCAGCCGAAAGACGTCCACTGCAGTAGTGTTATTCACTAAGGAAACGCCTTGTTAACAGCGCCGCTGTGTCAGCGCTGCGGCAGCGTCTAGCCTAAAAATGGTATTCACTAATGCACTTTAAACGACACTAGCGCCCGGCGACGAATGCGGTGTGAGTTGGAACTACACTGCGTCGAGAGTTACCGCCTACAGTTCAACGACGAGCTGTTCTACGTAAGTGAATACCGTTTTTCGCAGCGCTGCGCTCTACGTCGAAGTGAAGGCTGTCTCGTCGTCGTGCTCGTTGATGAACGCAGCGTCGAATGTGTGAATAAGAGAATAGCATAGCTGAACATAGGCCTCCCCCAAAGATTGTCACAATGTCATGCTAGGTTATCAGTCCATGTGGGGGGCTGCTCATGCTACGCATACCGGTATGCGGCCGCCACTCGAGAATCTTTCTGCCCTACAGCCATCGGTTGGGTATACAATGAAAAGGCTTACAAAATACAATTGCAATATATAGCGCGGATTGGCAGTGTGGTGACGGCAGGAAGAAAACATTTGTCTCCACCCCAACTCCTCCTGCGGGTGTCGTAAGAGTTGACTGAGGGATTGAACTGTCACTGACCATTTTTGATAACGATTGATGATGGGCAGCAGCGTCATCATAGTGGACACATTACTAAGATTGCCAATCCGCTTGCACAGCGTGGCGATTATGGGCATTTACCTCCTAATGCGTCTATACGCATAGTTAATAGGAGAGGCCTACGTTCAGCAGTGGACTATCACAGGCTGATGATGTGATGTGATGTGATATCAGCGCGGATAGGTGCTCATAAAAATCTGAGCAGCGGCTATTTACGAACTTCGGTGTTGGCGGTAGCAGGCCTGGCCTCTATTGTCATTATAGTGTGTGTTCAGATATTTTTGACCACAGTTCCCGCTCTGATATATCTGATAACGACTGCATAAACCTGCATGTTGCCTTTAACTATCCAAAGTTTGTAGATTCACAATCTAATTTGAAATCGTTTCTTAATCTAGCCCTTTTAGATAATGTTCCTAAGATTGGTAGGAAATCGTTTTTTAACGAAAACCTATAAAAAACAGTGTGGGCCATCAACAATGGGCGCAATGACTTGGAAACGATAATTTTTATGGCCGGATATAAGTCCAGTTATATCGTAAATTCTCTATGATGATAAAATTTATTGTTATATGACGTAAAAATTGGGTTTTCGTTACGCCTTAATATTATGGCTACTTATGTAATGGTCAAGGAATACTCTTGTTTCCTTTAATGGGCGTGTTTCCAATTTTTATTTACTCTATCGATTGACGTGATTTATTGTGAACATCAAGTATATTTTATGTACATGTATATTAAAAGATAAATAAATAAATAAATAAATATCTTGGGACATCTTACACAAATCGACCTAGTCCCACGGTAAGCTCAATTAAGGCTTGTGATGTGGGTACCAGGCGACGATATATATAATAGATAGATACATATAGATACTTAAATACATAGACAGCCATGACCAAGGAACAAATATTTGTGATAAATAAATACACAAAGAATGCCCTCGCCGAGATTCGAACCCGGAACCTCCAGCTTCGTAGGCAGGGTCACTACCAACTAGGCTACGGAGGCTGACAATCAACACATAAGTCGAATTTAACCCTTTTCTTGGCAAATGTATAAATACCGTGCGTTCTAGCTACCTTGTCGTTGTGTAGAGAACTACAAAAACTGTCTTTAAAAAAATATAAAAAGTGGGTCTAAAAATATTTATCTTATTAGATACATTCCCAAGAAAAGGGTAAAGAACTAAGATTTTAAACCTTTTGCAATTTTGACAAAGCACAAAAGTCGAATACTGTTTACTTTTTAAATGAAATGTTTTATTCGCCAGGGACAACATAATGCTCTAATATCTTTACTAATAGTATTCACATATTCATTATACTTTTCATTCAAATTCAACATCAGCATTCAGGATGGAAGACGAATTTTAAGGTGGATTTAGACCAAACGAGCGAATGTTCCCCACTACGAAATCAACGAATTTCGACGAATCACGTTTCGTGTAACGAACGAATTTTGTAGAGTGGGGGATAGAATAAGCATTCGCTCGTTTGGTCTAAATCCACCTTTAGACTTTGCAATGGTACCTAGCATAGGCAAATAGGGTTAATCAAAATCCCGTACAATGTCGGATTAGGTCGGCGGAATGGCGGAATGACATAACGTAATAGGACAGTGTTTCGCACGTTTTGACGTCACTATACCTCGTTTTAGGATTATAACAATGGATCACATTCTAACATTAAAGTGAATTTCACTGTCATTCTGGCATTTATTTCAATAATTAGAGGAATAACCAAAAAAAATCGTAGGCAGATTTAAAATTGTTATCTCTGAAAACGCAATATTCGTTTAAGTAATGCAATAAAAACACTGCGTAACTTATCGTCCTTTTCCTTTAGTATCACTGAAGCTAATTGAGACAGAAATATTACGTATTCGGACGTTTCCCTGAAGATACGAAGGTAAAATATTTTGCAGAACACGCCAAAATCGGGACACATAGGCACAATCGGCTATTGTTACGTGAAAAAGAAAGCTACATTTTTTTTTTAAACACTTGGTTCAGGTTAAACCGCAAAACAGAATCAAATCATGTCATCTGAACATCAAAATTTTCAAGGAATCATCAATCCGAAATAACTTTCATAAGTATATTACTAAATTAGAACAGAAAGGTCTATGGATGCTTTGTGATTACATACGGTACTGAAACGTGGTCGCTTACAATGGGCCTCATAAGAAGGCTCAAAGTCACCGAAAAGGCGATGGAGAGGGCTACGACCTAAACATTGCAAGTAGAACCAATAGCCGTTGAGGCGGAAAGGTTCTCGAGTGGCGGCCACGTATCGGAAGGCGCAGCGTGAGCTCCCCAAAAGGTGGACTGATGACCTGATGTGAAGGTCGCAGGAGTCCGCTGGAATCCCGGTGGCGCAGGACCGGTCATTGTGGCATTCTTTGAGGAATGCCTATGTTCTGCAGCGGATGTCTTGCGGCTGATATGATGATGATGAGATCAGAACGAAGTTAAGTTACGTCTTAGATATTTCCCAAAATGTACTCAACTGTGAACGCTCCCTTTCGTAATATTAGAAGCGGTGTCAAAACAATTTCCCTGGGACATTTTACGATCATTTTAAATGAAGAACGCCTGACAACACGAAAAAAGTCCATTTTTTCCCGAAAAAAATTAAGCAATATCCTCTATATTATCTTCAGGCGAAATTAACTTGCCGAATTTTTAACTTCGTTGCTTAAGGCTTTTGACAATACTTGTTTACGAAGTTCTGAAATTGAAGTACTGTTTTAAAATACGCTTTTGGAGGTGTCACAGATCACTTCAAGTAGATAGGTACAAGAAAGGGCATATTTAAAAGATAAAACAAGAATAGACGGTATATGTATACGACGGCACATCGACGCTCTAAGAGTCTATTACGCACATAGAAAAACGTAAATTTCGCGCATTTGTTTTTGACACTTTTGTCTCAGTTGGAGTGACGGAGACAGCTACTCGACGTTTATGAATTTCTACATTATGTAAAGCTCTTTTGTGCTCATGAACACATAAAATTCCCTTTATGCCTTGCCTCAAGGGCGCTGAGCCATTTCATTCGTATAAAGGTAGAAGTCAATTTCGTCCGTATGGCAAGCGACAAAGTATGACGTTTTTACTAAAACGCTCACATGTTTCGTTCTACGTATAAATAAATGTACACTCTTACAGTCAAAGACAAAATAAGGTGTACACAAAATTGTTCAAAACTATGTCCCAGTGCACTCTAGTTCTGTGTAATAAGAACGTCGTAACATATTTAGGAGCGGATTCTTTCGATACTTATTTTTGCACTTGACTGTACATAAAGGTGTAAATAAGATACACGGTAAACTAGCACAAGTGAAATGCGCTTTATGTACCTATGTCCGTTCGTCTGTAGAAAACAAAAAGTAAAGAAACCTAAAAACTTACATTATTTCATAATGAGGCACTTTTAGGACACAATCTTGGTTTTATCACCAACTTCAAACCTTAAACATTCAGTTTACAAAAATTTTTAGTTAAAATAATTGATATTTATTAGTATATTAACTGGCCGTGTGGTGACGGCCAGTAAGAATACATTTGTCACCACCCCAACTCCTCCTTCGGGTGTCGTAAGAGTCAACTAAGGGATTGAAGTGTCACTGACCATTATTTGACAAAATATTGATGATGGGCAGCAGCGTCATCACACGTCACACATTACTGCGATCGCCAATCCGCTTGCCCAGCGTGGCGATTATGGGCATTTACCTCCTAATGCGTCTATACGCATAGTTAATAGGAGAGGCCTACGTCCAGCAGTGGACTATCATAGGCTGATTATGATGATGATGAGTATATTAACGTAAAAATATATCTGCGAACGTGTTTCACGATATGTGTCACAGACGTCAAATGCTATGGAAAGACAGCCAATATTTGTTTTTTTTTTTTCCTACTAACGAACGGCATAGAAACTCTTCGTAAACGTATTAAAAAGCGGTGTCGAAGCCTCACATGGCCAAAAATCGTGCCCATTGCATGTGTCTCTGCCAAACTTATTATGGCTTCATTGACGTGAGAGAGACATTATCAAACTTTACGATTATTCAAGTTCGTGATAGGCGTACGGCCGCCGAAAACACCAAAAATCGTTCGGATACTTGTCTCTGTCATACCAATTATGGCTTCATTAGAGTGATACGAGTAGAGAAAGCTCAAATTTAACGTTTTGCGAAAGGCGTAGTTAGTGTTAGTCTGTGGGAGATGATCTGTGTTTAGTTGTTTATGGTTTGATTTATAATTTAGTTTGATAGTAACTGGAAAATTTACGATGTTTTTGTCCTAAGTCTATCATTCTTTAAAGTTGATAATGAAGTTTCGATGAAGTGCTCAGCACCATGATACAATTATATTTTCTGCTGAATTACAATCGCAATGAGGTTATATTATAGGGTTTGTGTCGAAAAAATCTGGCCTAGACGTGTGCGCCGATCTAAAAATGATCGGCGGCGGCGTTTGCAGAAAAGTCGGCGGCGGCGGCGTGATTTCGGCGTGAAATCGGCGTCAAGGTCACATGAATAAAAAAGTGGAATACGATAGTATAATTTGTCATAGTTAGATAAATACAATATAAATGTTCATTAAACACCACTACTGACTACCGTATCCAACATCTGATCAGTACATATCAGTTTTCTCTTCCCACCATGTTCTAACATAATATTTTCAACAATAACTGGGTTTGGACTAGCTCTATTCATATTCATCATCATCATCATCATCATCATCATCATATCAGCCGAAAGACGTCCACTGCTGAACATAGGCTTCTCCCAACGATTGCCACAATGACCGGTCCTGCGCCACCCGCATCCAGCGGACTCCTGCGACCTTCACCAGGTCATCAGTCCACCTTGTGGGGGGCCTACCCACGCTACGCCTTCCGGTACGTGGCCGCCACTCAAGAACCTTTCCGCCCCAACGGCCATCGGTTCTACGCGCAATGTGCCCCGCCCACCGCCACTATTCATATTAGGTCTCCCAAATCCCCTGTCATAGCATTGGATTCCACCTGTCTTCCAGGTGTCCAGGTGATCGGTCCATCATATTGGGAGGCATCCTACGCTGCGTCGATCAATATATATTATGCTTGCAACTAAGAATTCACTTGCCCCACCGGTAGTTTTGCGAGTAATGTATGTCCAGCCCACTGCCACTTCAGTTCAATGTTTTTTTGAGCTACGTTGGTCCTTCCAGTTCTTCTGTGGCTCTCAAGTCTCAACTAGGGTTTACAACAGGGATAGGATTTTCAGGATCCGAATAATGCGGATATCGAAAATCAGCGGATCCGGATACCTACTTCGGATAATACGGATCTTGCAAATACATGACTGCTTTTTCTCAGACTTGCTTTATTTTTATTAAGTTATAGTGTTTGGCCTTATTTAGAGTTAACGCTGAAATAACAGTTGTTCAGTCTACATTTTAATTACATTTGAATATGCAAAAAAATTATAACCATGTTAACAAACAACTACAAAATTCTCCATATGTTTTAAACTTTTAACGTTTTTAATCACAATAAGATATTATCTGGTATCTAAATAAGCTGAACCTGAAGGCCAAAGGCCCGATGGCGAGGCGTCAAGCCTGGGAAGGCCGAAGGCCCGGAGTGTCACGATTTCAGTGCTCTCCGATACAATTATGCTTCCCAACTGTCTTAACTGTCTGTATCTAAATAGATCGCAAAGGCCCAGATTCGCGTAAGGCTGAAGGCCTGGAGCGTTCTACAGAGGCGTGCCAAGTGACAAGGTCGAAAGCTGAGCTGCTAGTGATACTCTGCGGTCCTCCGATTCGTTTCGAAGGCGGAAAACCGAACTCCATTAGGGCTTCACAGAGGCGTGCCAGCTCGCCTCACGCGTACTCATTTGGTGGTTCTCCATGGTTTCAGCCATAATAACTCGATAATCGCTAGTGTTGTTGATGACAAACCCATCAAAGACCAGTCCAAAATCTTGAAAACATCTTCCAAAGCAACTGTAAACAGTTTTGGAGACAAGACATCTCCATGTCTTAATAGTCGCTGCAATGGTCTGGATTTCCAATAGCGGTCTTGAGGACCTAAACTGAATCGCGATGTGTCAGTTGCATAGAATAACTGTCAAAAATTGGCTAGCCGAACTTAAACTGAATAACATTAAAGAGGTCATGGTAACCACCCTGGACACTACAACATAAGTCTACCTATTTAGCTTATTTGTTCGACTGTATTTTGGTTGGTTGTTCTTTGGACACATAGCCCGCAAACCTGGGGAAGATCTCCAAAAACTTATTGTCACAAGAAAGATTGAAAAAAAAGGGCCGAGAGGAAGGAGCCCCATGCGCTGGAGAGACCAGATCCGCACCTCAGTAAACATTCGGGTTGCTGAAGTGATCTACGCTGCGGAAAATTGGAGTGGTTGGTGGAAGATTGTGAAAGCGAAATTGATGAGTTGATAAGTCACATCGCCTAGAATTGGGTTATCGACCTAAGTAGAAGTAGCCTATTTGGTACTGCTGAAGATACTGTAGTACAGCCCAGGTCTCGATCAATTCAAATGCTTCATAGACCACGAATACGAACGCTAACCTGAGGGGCAAGTTATACCTCTCGGTCTTTTGTGTATATCCTGACGTGGCTTGTGTATGTGATTTATGGTGCTAAACCTTTTCTAGAAACCGAATCCGGCTTGTTCAGGAGGCTGGAAGTTGTAGAGCCTAAGAACCGCCACCGTGGCCGCCACTCAAGAACCTTCCCGCCCCAACGGCCATCGGTTTTACGCGCAATGTGCCCGCCCACTGCCACTTCAGTTTAGCGATTCGGACAACTATTTCGGTTACTTTGCTTCTGCTGCGGATGGTCTCATTTTTAATCCGATCCCGCAGAGAGACTCCTAGCATAGCCCTCTCCATTGCCCTTTGGGTGACTTTGAGCCTTCTTATGAGGCCCATTGTAAGCGGCTACGTTTCAGTACCATATGTAATCACTGGCAACACACACTGATTAAAGACTTCGTCTTCAAACACTGCGGAATATTGGACGAAAATATGTGTCGTAGCTGGGAGAACGCTGCCCAACCGAGTCGGATTCGACGATTGACCTCTTTCTCGAAGTTGGACCTACCTAACTGGATAGTTTGTCCTAGGTATATATATTCGTCTACAACTTCGAGTGTAAAGTTTCCGATTATTACGGGAGTTGGTGCTACATGGGAATTTGACATGATTTTCGTCTTATCCGTGTTCATCTTAAGACCGACTCGCTCGGAGGCTTTACTGAGGTCAACGAGCATAGTACTCAAGTCCTCCAAGGTCTCAGCCAAGACTACTATATCGTCAGCGAATCGAAGGTGAGTGAGGTACTCGCCGTTTATGTTGATACCGTCTCCAGTCTAGAGTCTTAAATACATCCTCCAGTGCAGCGGTAAACAGCTTAGGGGAGATGACATCTCCTTGCCTAACTCCCCGCTGCAGCAGAATAGGCTTCGAGCTCTGGTCTTGGAGTCGGACTGACATTGTGGCGCTGTCGTACAAACACTTCAACACCTCGATATAGCGGTAGTCGATTTGACACCGATGGAGAGACTGTAGTACTGCCCAGGTTTCGATCGAATCGAAGGCTTTCTCGTAGTTCACAAACGCTAAACAGAGGGGCAGGTTATATTCTTCGGTCTTCTGTATAACCTGGCGAAGCGTATAGATGTGGTCTACGGTACCAAAGCCTCATCGGAAACCGGCTTGTTCGGGAGGCTGGAAGTCATCAAGCCTGCGTGCAAGACGATTCGTAATGACTCTTGAAAACAGCTTATAGACATGGCTCAGAAGTGAGATCGGTCGGTAGTTCTTTAATAAAGCGTTGTCACCTTTTTTGAAGAACAGTACCACCACACCTCTGTCCCATGCCTTTGGCGTCCTCCCTTCCAGTAAGACGGAATTGAACAACTTCAGAAGGGCCGTAAGGATCGGTTTACCACCCGCCTTCAGAAGCTCAGCTGTAATTCCGTCCTCCTTCGGGCGCCTTGTTATTTTTGAGCTGTTCAAGAACCATTCTAATCTCACACGCAATTATATAAATACATAAAGCAAATACAAAGCTTAATGTGTAATATTTAGCCCATAAGAAATAACTTTGTTATTTTGTCAAGGCCACGCCGATTTCACGCCGACCATTAGTCGGCGGCGGCGGCGTGGCAAAAAAGGTCGGCGGCGGCGTGACGCCGGCGCGGCGCACACGTCTAAATTCTGGCCGCGAGGCATGTCCAAATATTCCACGTGCCTGCATTTTCCGAAAGTAATCCCTTCGAAAAATATTTAATTATTTATCAAACGGGTTACTCACGTAATTTAAGTCACATGTTTCACTCGACATGTTTCGATCCATTTAGAGGATCCTCATCATGGAGTATCCGCGATCAAAGCCCGACGTGTACCTGCGGATACACAAGAATATGACGTAAAATTTTGTTTAATTATTATATTACTTAGTATAAGTTTTCTTTAATATATAAAATCAAAAAGGTCTTTCACTGAACGTAAATAAGTACACTCTTAACGAATTCTTAAATAAGATAACTCGACAAAAGCTCATTTCAAAAGTACTTGTATCTCTAAAGAAACCCATCCAAACTAAAAAGAAACTTTCATTTAACGAATAACACAAAAGGCGGATTGTCAAAATAGGTTTAATAATCTTTTCATACCTAATTCCCTTTTCGTCCGTACGCTATAAACCTATACAAGAAAGCGCCCTGTTTTCTAAGAAACGTCATACAACGCAGAGGTCTTTTTAAACTGGTCGTTTGATAATAACCACTATAAAATAAGCCTTGCATTGTATATGCAACAGTATTGATACAGGTTCAAGATATAGTGGTGAAGTTAAGTTGGTGGGGGTACACATTGCGAACGATAATAAAAATAATAAATCCCTTTCAAAGCCGTCTGACAGCCGCGAAACTATTCGTCGGCGATTGTATGGCGACCACGCTTTGGGAGGACTCGGGATTCTTATTAAATAAACATTGAATTTTGTACTTGGCTTCAATGCGAATATTGTATGGGATTTCTTTGCGAAATGAAGTTGCTTTTGAGTTGGAGCTTCCAACTTAATTTATCCAAGCTTTGAGTAGAAGTTATTTGTGAAATTATAAGGGCTCGCGACTTAAAGGGTTTGTTTATTGTTAGGAAACAGTTTTAAACCTATTGTGTAAATTTATAAGACTGTAACTTCAGTTACCGATTCTTGTGTATGTTCTTACATTAATTAAATGGGTTTAATCGTTCAGATTTCTATGTACCTATAGGATTAGGCTAAATATACGGAAACTTAAATTTGATTGATTAATTTAAAAACACACAATATGCCTAATTGGTAATCGGTGTTACTACAGTCTTATGGATTCCTTTTTTAAATTATATGCCCAATGAAAATAATACTGAGCTTTGCCTACTTATTATAGGATTATAGCTTTCAATGCTTTCGGATTAAAAAAAGACGAATTAGGCACTCCTTTAAAGAAGACATCAATAATTTACGAGTTTCATAAAATTTGGTTTTCTATCTGTAAATCTAAGTTCAATGTTTCTAGAAAGCTCTATTTTGAAATAAATTATTTAGTAAATGATCGTACTGTAATTATAATTTCAGTAGTTTCTATTAAAAATATTGAAGTTGCCAACTTTAAGCATCAGCCATTTAAGCTTGGGAACCAATCCCACCACTGGCGTTGGTAAGCTTGGTCCCTATTTTTTCTTTGGTGCTTAATATATTATGACGTCTTACGTTACGACAAACCGGGTAACAAACGAGAGGGTCCTTGAAATTGCACAGCTGCCTAGCTTAATCGCGTTTCTTAAGCAGAGACGTCTGCGTTGGTTAGGGCATGTGCACAGGATGGAACCCTCTCGACTACCTCGTAGTGTTCTTCTTGGTGCTGTTGCGAATGCATAGCGTAGCGTAGGAAGGCCATTGCTTCGCTTTAAAAACTGCGCAAAGAGGGACATGATTGCCTTTCATATTGACTACTGGCACTGGGAGAAGAAAAGTCTTTGATCCCTCATACCAGGGAAGAAAAGACCCGAATTCGAATAGGTGGTGTGAAAAATAATTAATGATTAAACGAACTTACCTGTATGTGAAGTTCAATCATAATTACTCGAAGGGTTTCGTTCGAAGATATTAGCATATATTACACATGTAGTTTCACAATAGACTCGCCATTTTGCACTATATTTTGGAGATACAAAACCAAATTTATAAAAAAATTTGGGGTAGGGCAATTTTTCTCTTCCACAATCCACCCGCGTAAATCAGGCGCCATCATTCTGTTTGGAGAGATGCTGAGCTGTTTCTTGTAAATATTTCACGACTGAGAGGGTCAGACTTAGTCAGGGAAGGGAGGGTTGCTAATATCTTCGAACGAAACCCTTCGAGTAATTATGATTGAACTTCACATACAGGTAAGTTCGTTTAATCATTAATTACTTTCGGGTTTCGTTCTCGATATTAGCATATATTACACATGTAGATGTTTAGAGACCAATGTCGTGAAATATGTACACATGAATGAAATGACACAAACCAGTGTAATGTATGTTTATTATACATTCTTGGACTTGACTATTAATCATATCACTGTAATTAAAAGATCAATATACCCTCATTGATCATAGGCATAATTATAATGTAGTCATTATAATATAATCAAACTTACATTTCTTAATTTAGTATGATAATATTGAAGATTTCCTCAGTAGGTGTAAGTACATACATATTTTATCCATAAGTGTAAATTAGCCTTATCTTTATCATAAAATTAAATTAATTATGTATTTAATATATTTCTAGCAAACTCAATGTTACCAGTCGATTCACAAATTATTTTATTATAATATTTGGCAAATGTTGAAGACGTTGCACTCCAACCAGCAGTCTTTCGAATGACATCTAGACTAACCCCGAGCTTAAACGCCTTGGAGGTGGATGCATGTCTTGTGCTATGCGCAGTAAACAATGTGGTATCAATACCACTCTTTGATAATGTACATTTTATCCACCTGCTTAAAGTTTGGGATGTAACCTTTTGATGAGGCTTCTTGTATGAAATAAATAATTAATCAATTTCACTGCGAATAATCTTTGTTTTATCTAGATATGTTCGCAAGGTACTAGCGGGACAAATTTCAGGCCTTTGCATGAAAGAAGGTAACGAAAGTAAAGGTTGTTGTGTTCCAATCCGTGATGATTTTATCAAATCCGGAATTTGAATAATAATATCAGAATCTAAATTAGTGATATTCTTAATACTTATAGTTGATAACGTTTGAACCCGGTGAGCAGTAACTAAAGCTAACAGGGTTATTAGTTTTTTAGACAAATTTTTAAGATTTAAATTTTCATTTGGATACCAATCAGCTAAAAAATTTAACGTCTTGTCAACATCCCAAGTTACATTATATTTGGGCAACGTCGGGCGTAATCGATACACACCTTTTAAATACCGCTTAATTAAATCATTGTTTGTTATATCTTGTTTAAACAACAAAGACAACGCTGATCTGCAGCTGTTTATCGTACCATATTTAGCGCCTCTTTCATAAACATACGTTAAAAAACCTAAAACTTCAATCTCAGAGGCCGTATAAAAATGTATGCCAGTTTCTTTGCAATATGAAAACCATTTTTTAAAACAAGTATCGTACTGTTTTATTGTGTTTTCTGAAAGGGACGCTAATATTATTGGGATAGATGGTTCTGGGACTCCTCTGAGAAGCAGCGACGTCCGGATAACTTCCCGACAACCAGCGTAATTTGACGATGCACTGCTCGTCCGCTACAATGAGAAATAATTAAATCATTGTAAGGTTTTAAAATCAATGGTTTCGAAATCAGAAGCCTCTTGAACAGGGGAAACCACGGCTGTGTTGGCCACCTTGGTACAACTACAATACCAGTTGCTTGGTCATCAATAATTTTACGCAAAGTTTTTAAAATTACCGATATCGGTGGAAAAGCGTAAAAGAAAAAATCATTCCAAGATATTGTAAATGCGTTAATTGCGTATGCATCTGGATCTCTACGCCACGATACATATTTACGACACTTGTAATTAATTCGACTAGCGAATAAATCTATACAAGGATATCCAAAACGATCTGTGATCTTTTTGTATGCATCTTGTGATAATTCCCATTCAATATCTGGATGTGACTTTCTCGATTCTGCATCAGCAATAAAATTATCAGATGAACGAATGTAATCAGCATGAACAATGATATTTCGCTGTTCACACCATTTCCACAATTGTTGAGTAATATTAGTCAAATGGGGGAATTGAACTCCACCCATTCTATTTATATATGATATTGCTGTTGTATTGTCTATGCGCAGCAATATTTGGCAACTTCGTGAATTTTTCGCAAAAACTTTAAGTCCTAAAAAGGCAGCCAGGATTTCGAGGTAATTTATATGCAAGGAGCTCTCATATTCAGCCCAGGGACCACTAGCCGTGTCATCGCCACAGGCTGCCCCCCACCCAGTTGTTGAGGCATCCGTGTAAATTTCCAAGAAATAGTCATCACTTTTTATTTTGCTAACAGATCTATCAATCGAATTTAACCACCAATCAAATGTAGGTGACAAAGAATCAGGGATTGTCATAAAAAAATCGTAATTTTCGTCGTGTTTGAGATTTAGGTATTTACAACGCTCAAAATCCTTTGTATAAAGCCAACCATAATCTATTGCTTGACATGCAGAAGTTAATAATCCCAAAAACCTAGCAAATTCTCTAATTTTACACCTTCTTTGTTTTTTAAACCTGATTATTTCTTTCCTAATTTTTTCTTTTTTCTCTTCTGGCAATCTAACTTCAAATTTACTTGAATCTATAATATTACCTAAAAATTTACAAGCTTGATTTGGGACTAAATTGCTTTTTTCATTGTTAATTATAAATCCTAAAGATTCCAATATCAATTTAGTATCATTCATGTTACGAATGCATTCCGTATAAGTGTCCCCCACTATTAAAATATCGTCCAAATAAAAGGTAGATAAGTATCCTTTGGATCTTAACAATCTAGCAACAGGTTTTAAAACCTTTGTAAATACATAAGGGGCTGTACACAGCCCGAATGGCAATACGTTGAATTCGTATAAATTTCCATCAAATTGAAAGCGTAAATATTTTTTATAATCTGGGTCTATTTTAATCAAAAAATAAGCATCCTTTAAATCAATATTACACATGAAACAATCTTTTGATATTAGTTTCAAAGCTGTTCGTAAATCTTCTAATTTGAAATGCTGCGTCTTAATAAATTTGTTAAGATGTTTCAAATTTAGTATTAAGCGCTGTTGACCATTTGTTTTAGGTATAAGAAAAATGTTAGATATGTATTGGTCTTTACATGGTTCACATAATGACACAGCTCCAATAGCCAAAAGATTTGCAATAGAATTTTGGAATGTCTTATATTCCGATGGGGAATACCTAGGTTCTGTTGGAATTACAGTTTGAACGACCGGTGACGAGAAGGGTATTTTATAACCCTTAATCCAATCAAGTATAATGGGATTATTAGTAATCATAGACCACTCTCGGTAAAAGTGAGAAAGCCGTCCCGTCGGCTTATTGTGCATTACCATGCTGTCTAACGCCTGTGCCGTTGATACTGATGACGCGACGATGTCCTCGAGCTGTTGTGGTACCTCGTCGTCGTTTGTCTCGAAGTCGGAGCTGGATTCGTCGACCGCCAGTTGCGCGGCCCCCCCGACGGAGCCGGCCCACGGCTCGTTGGGGGGCCTCGAGAGTTTAAAGGCCTGTTTGGCGCCCTTTTA
Source organism: Thaumatotibia leucotreta (assembly GCA_025490895.1). Taxonomy (NCBI): domain Eukaryota; kingdom Metazoa; phylum Arthropoda; class Insecta; order Lepidoptera; family Tortricidae; genus Thaumatotibia; species Thaumatotibia leucotreta. Next base: position 23,846 of record JALPQI010004316.1, on the reverse strand, counting down.
TTAGGCTTAGGCACAGTAGCCTTGGCAGGTGCAGGTATAGAACACCTCATATCTGCTCCAGTCTTACTTATGGTCTTCGCGGATTTTAAGGTCTCCACCAAGTTGCTTCCAAAAAGTAGGTCCTCAATCTTTGTATGTTCTAACTGGTCTTTCAATTCCTTTTTTACCGTCGAAAGAATAAAAAATCTACGCAACATCGAATCACTATGTTGTATGTCACCTAAGATTCGAGCTGTATCCATCAATAATTTGAGGACCTCCTGATTCTTATTTTCAGATGCTAGAAGAAGTGTTATAGCCTGACTGAGAGACGACAAAGCGCAAGAGTTGAGAATCTGCTTATTTTCAATTCCTTTGTCACGTTTTGCCTGACTTTCAATCAAAGAAGCTTTTATCTCAGGGTTTAACGTAGGCGCTTTAATCATTTTACAATTATCCGGAATCAGATATTTATCTTTAATTTCTGTACGGTTTTCCTTGCTGAGTCCCGATGTGGCTATATGATTTAGGCGTATGGCTAAGTCACTTTGAATATTGTCACCATATTCTTTTGTGATAGTTGGATCTGTACCTAAAATTTCCAACAATTCAGGATCCAAAGTCAAACTTTGTGCTTCAACTTCTGCCGGTATCGGTTCGATAAGGATTGGCTGTACAACTGACACGGTAGATTGTACCGTGCTTGGTGTATGCGTGGCGGTAGCGGCGGCAGGGACAGCGGGATCGACAGCGGCGGCAGGGGCCGCGGCGGGCGCAGGGGCGGCAACGGTTTGGGCGGCAGCGGCTGGGTCGGCAGCGACAGGTGAAGGCAAGTTACCGGTAGAGGTAAGTAACGGCGTAACTGCAATGGGAGCGTCCTTCTGATCTGTTTCTGGCCAGTAGTCGTCCCAATATGAACAGCCTGGTTGAGGGTCGACTTCATTTTCGTCAACGGTGGCGATTGATTCGCATTCTATCATAGAAATACAAAGCTAATGTTTTATTCGGTAGTGAGACTCCTTATGAGAATCACGAAGGAAATTAATAAAACATTCACTATGGACACAACTTTAGTATGGTGTATGCCACGGTGGAACCCCCCTATAGGTGAACCCGATTGTGGACATATTTTAACATGGATATGGAAAGCCCCATACGGACAGTCCGATTTTCCAGAAATTTTATGAAAAAAAATATATTTTTTGGATTTGGGAAGCCCCATGTGGACAGCCCGATTATCCATTATTTAAATCAATATAACATTGATATGCAGCTATGTTAAAATTACTGTTATTCCTAACGCAACAGCATTATAAAGATCGAAATTATACTCGTATATGTATATATAGATTATGTACTCACCCTGTGGGTAATGACGCGGAGGACTATCGCTATAATCCGAAGACGATGAACTATCACGATGGCGGTTACGCCCACTTTTAATCCTACGTTTCAATTTCCGTAACTGTTTTTCAAGAAATTCGTAATCATCTCGATCACGCTTTCGCTTAGGCATTTTAAAACCGAATGTACTTGGCTTTACTGTACCAAAATTAAATTAACCACTATTTAATATTAAATTAGCAAGAGTAACGTGCAAAACAGCGAAGCACTAAACTGTGAATGATGGCGCCTGATTTACGCGGGTGGATTGTGGAAGAGAAAAATTGCCCTACCCCAAATTTTTTTATAAATTTGGTTTTGTATCTCCAAAATATAGTGCAAAATGGCGAGTCTATTGTGAAACTACATGTGTAATATATGCTAATATCGAGAACGAAACCCGAAAGTAATAACCGTCACTTAATAATCGACTCAAAAAAATCAACTCAATCCTCAACTCCCAAAAGACAATTTACGAAAGCCATAAATCATGCGCACCCCAGCCAAATCCCGACACCTCGAACGCAAATGGCGGGAAATTTTGTTCTACATGCAAAAATGGCGGAACAATTGAACGCCGCTTACAGTGCGCGTGACGTATACGTGAGTTTGAGATTGCATTTCTAGTTTTGTTTAGATTTAGACTGAGATGTCTTCTGCAGGGCGAGCGAAAAGTGCCACTTTGAAAGCGGGCTTTTGTCGCCAAACATCGAACGTAATTCTACTTTTCACACCACCTATTCAAATCTTAAGTTTTACGAAAATCATATTAACTGAAAGGGCATGGAAATAGCAATGCTCGGAGTTTTCATATTACATATATTATTATATTTAACACACTGAAAAAAAATACCAAAGTAACTTAGGTTGGCTATATTACGAGGAAACTTTGATACCTACCTATATGTAACAAATCCTTGCTATCAAATTTACATAACTAAAAAGGTTGAAGTCGATACCAGAGTTCTGGTTAAATCAACAAAGAACATTGTACATTATACCAAACAACTGGTATAATCAACAAAAAACTGGTGTAATCAGTAATCAACAAAATTAATTTAGTAGAATGCTAACATAAAAAGTTTGGTAAAATAAAATAAAAACTGTGATAGGACCAAATTCAACCTTAATTTCCGGTTAGAATTACGCAAGATCTGATAATTCCAACTTAGCATTTTTTTCAGTGCAGTGGACTGTCAAAGGCTGAAGAAAGGATGTTGACGTAGTCTTATAACATACAATAATAAATTACTATAGACGCCGGGACGAAACGGGTTGCCGGCCAAAGACATAGATGGCCGAGCGAAGCGAGGCCGGATAGGTATGAGGCGGGCACTCGGGCAGCCCCATATTTCCGGCCTAGGTATTTATGGTGCTTTTCTCAAACATACAATGAGATAAACATTAAGTTTTTTTTATATGCATAGTATTGCATAGTGCATAGGGACAGAATGTCATGATGCCTGTGCTACAAATTTATGTGGAATAGAATTAAAAAAGAGAACTTTGCCGGCAGAAGCAAATCTTGAAGGCATAGCTTCAAGATTTGTACTAAATTCCATTAACGACCTCTTGTCCTAGTCGCACCTGAAACGTCATACTTCGCAGCCTATTATAAGGAAAATAACAACATCATTTCATTGCATGTTTGAAAAAAAAATATTAGTTTAGATTAAGTAGGTAGATAATTAAATAAAAACTTTTATATAATTAAATATTTATGCCATTATTGTCAAATATATTGCATTGCCTGTAATTAGTTTAATTGACTGTCCATATTATATTACATTACTACAGTATCCATAAGTTAAAATAATTACTGTTTTTTTTTTCAAATTATAAAAAAGCCCACAGTGACAAAAGTCAACCGTGTATTGAAAAATAAGCCCTTAGTATTCTTACCACTACGTGACAGATGGATTACATTGTATTTAACTATCCATTAGCATGCAATTCAGTTTTATTAGCGCAGGTTGCAAGTGCGTAGTCGATATAAAAAGTTCGCTTGTCAATACGTTCATTAGGATAGCTCAGTAATGACGAAGCAAAAGGGTTTTTGCTTTGTGTACAGTCAACCTAGGGTTTCCAACAATACAATACAATACAAAACTCCTTATTGCACGCCTTACACGTAATAAAAAATAAAAGTACACGAAATAAAAGAAATACAAAAAACAGAGGTCACAAAACACGGCCTTATCGCTAAAAAGCGATCTGTTCCTGACAACCTTTGGGTAGAGGAGACACGATTACAAAAAAATTGGCCTATTAAAAATTAACAATATTTTAGAGCACAGATCAGTATAGATAGCTAACGGAGGCATGGAACATGTCGCAGCGTTATGGCCCATTGGCCTTTATAAGTGTGACAGATGCGCGCCCTATGAGCCAGTCGCAACTTACCCGCGACTGCAGAATGAGCTCGGACATATCCGCAAAATGCCGAATTGTGCCGTTATTTCTTGTAAAAATAGGAACGTAAATAAATATTTCAAGGTGCATAGAGTCACGTACCACATGTAAGTATTGATTTTTTTAGTTATTACTTGACAAAACCACGTATTTTTACAAATAATATATAACAACAAACCGCTAACATAAATGTCATAATTAGTCCGTGGGCTAGTCGGCCTGAAATTAGAAAACGGTATAATTTGGGGGAACCAAGTGTCCTTTTTACAGTAGTTAGACATATTCATAAGGATGTTAAAAAAGTATGATAGACATCTCAAAGTGGTAGCTAATAGGCATACGGGCAAATTTCAAGATTTCCGTTGTATGACAGGTATGGTTAAAATTAGGAGGAACAAATTTTCCTTTTCACGGCTGTTAGGTAAGCTTATAAAAATGTCAAATATGCAAGATTGCCATTTATAAGTGCTACCTAACAAAAGGGGGCCAATCAAAGATGGTGGATCTCAAGTTTTACAAAATCAAGTATATCTCGAGAACTATTAAATATATCTAATTACTCTCTTGAACGAAATTAAAGGCATATCTGTAAGCTTCATATTTTGCATATACACCATTTTGCTAAAACCAACCAATAATTAATTATGACCAAATTTATGAAAATTTCGTGATTTTGATTTTTTTTGTGTCGTGTTTTTACATAGTAGTCATGACGCTAGAAAAATTAAATATTTTTTTAAAGATAGTGTATTTAATAAGCTTTAATTTGATGTATATAACTTGTTGGCGGTATTAAAAAAAAGACCCATAAAAAATATTTAAATGAATTGTAGTCATAATCCACCGTATACTTAATGATTTAAGAGGCGATGGAAGTGCCACTATAATAACGTGCAACAATAATAGTGCTTATTTCAAATAACCAAGATTGAAAAATATAAAAAAAACCGCCTCTTAAATCACTAAGTATACGGTGGATTATGACTACAATTCATTTAAATATTTCTTATGGGTCTTTCTTTTAATACCGCCAACAAGTTATATACATCAAATTAAAGCTTATTAAATACACTATCTTTAAAAAAATATTTAATTTTTCTAGCGTCATGACTACTATGTAAAAACACGACACAATAAAAAACAAAAACACGAAATTTTCATAAATTTGGTCATAATTAATTATTGGTTGGTTTTAGCAAAATGGTGTATATCGAGGGTTGCCTGGTGAAACCCGATAAATGACAAAAAGTGAGATTTTAAAGTAAAAACAGTTTTAGAATGATTCAGTATCGGTCAATCTAATGGTAATATCAGATAAGCTGATTTTACATGTATCACGGAAATATGCCGAGTAAATAACCCAATAAGTACTTGATTTCAACTATTAATTCAAAACTAAATACTACAAGTACATTTAAGACTTCATTTTTATTTATTACTTAATGGAAGAACCACATAATATATATTTATTGGTATTTAGTGCCGAGATATTTACACCTAATTAAACTAAAAACACAATGTAGAACCAGTTACTGTTACTTACCCGGTCTCACCTCATTACGATTGCAAACTTTAAAGAATTTTATTACGAATTAGAATACGTTAAAAGCATTTGTTGGATTCTACTTTTACGATATCATTTATTGCACATACAAATTTATTCAAAGAGAACCCAACAAATAAACTTATAGTACTTATTTGAAACAATTCTCTAATAAAATATTATGTTAAGTCCAGTAATCGGATTCTCGCAAGAGGCCTTTAACAAATTTCTTTCAAATATGTCCGGGGAAGAACCCTATAAGTTTTTCGACGGCCCCATGATCATGCGCAGCCTTGACAAGTAGCGACACGAACGCAAGCGGACCGCTGCGTCGTTGCATATTTAATTGAAAATAGCTGTTAAAAAGGGGTGTATTGTATTAAAAAAGGTTGTGAATGATTGTGTTCAAAGTTGTGTGATGGGTGACCGAGGCAGAAAATTAGTGCAACTACCTAGCTTGCAGTAATAAGCTTGAAACAGGTAGGTAATCTACTTTTCAAACCTAGAATAAACGTAGAATAGTCATATTTTACACACCGTGTTTATAGTAATGAGTTCAAGTAACAATTAATGTAAACTATTGTACCTAACCGTTACCATGAAAAGCATTGTTGTTGTTTTATTGAACTTATCGGTTTTTAGCACTGACTATGAAAAGCATTGTTGTTGTTTTATTTGATCTTATCGGGTTTTAGCACTGACTATGAAAATAATTGTTGTTGTTTTATGCGAACTTATCGGGTTTTAGCACTGACGATTAATGAGACTTCGCTACTTGGAGTGATTCTTACGATAAAAATAATAAAAAGGTTGTTGTGATTAGTACTTTTGATTAAAAAATATTGATTATTTTTTACGTTTCAGCGGGGCAAAGTGCCTCCATGAACAGCTTGTCCATGACTAGACCCAGTGCTTCAAAGGCAATTGAAAAAAATGTAAGCTGTTACATGCAAAACAATGAAGATGATAAGCTTCCATAGCCTTGAAGATCCGCACACTGTCCCACGTTACTACCTATTGTGCTTGTGATACTCACACTCCAATTAAAAAAAACAATTTCAGAAAACGACTCAAATGCGCTATATTGTCAACGACATCAATAGCATGTCAGACTCAAGCAAGTCCCTTGTGGACTACTAAAAAAAACCGTTGTTAGGATCAATCGATAACTCACTTCATCATGCTTAAATTCTTTCCAGATAATGAAACTGACCCACCCGGCAGTGACCATTCGGATGAAGATCCCACACATGTACCACATCCCAAGGACCCTCGCAATTCCGATGAATCGCAAATTGATATCACCACCCAAATGCACAATCATATTAGTAAGAAGACTCAAGCAAGTCTTTTACAGACCACTCAAAAACAACGTTACTAGGATAAAGCCACTTATACAGGCAATTTATTCCTCCTTCGGTTTCCTCAAATGATTAAACTGAAGATCCCACCCACGACTATTTCACCAAAACAAATAGATTTCGATCCAGACTTCACCAATGAAAGTCCAAATGTTTCATCCAAACAGGAAGACCCCCTTATGGTGCTCATTGATGAAGCTTTAGATCGAGCCTAGACCGCCGCAGAAATTACCATTCAGCGGGAGCTCCCTGCGCTCCCGACACAGACCCAGAGAACGACGCACCTCAGCGAAATGACTCCGGCCACGACACCATCATTCCTGAAAGTCCCAGTCCAAGGAAACACCAGGAGCGCTCCCTGCCGACACCCGACAATGCCATTCCCTCTGGTCAAGGCGAATGCACAGAAAGAGCCTCCTCCCACGTTCCAGACTCCGAAGACGATACATTAAAAGTATCAGAACCAACCGACTCCAGCCACAATGACGGCATGAAACGCTCCGAAGACACTGCTAACCCAATTCTATACAATGTTTCAGACAAAGTTTGGGATTCCGTCAAACCCCTGAAGCGACGCAAGCAAGCCAAGCCATCTGAACGGAAAGTAGATATCGCTAAAAAGCGAAAAATGGAAGGGCTACCTTATATAACCCAAGGCGTTAAGCGTCCTGCTAAAGTTCCAAAACCTCCTTGGAATCTCCTCGAGCCTTGAACCTCCTTTGGAACTTTAGCAGCTTTCGCCTTTTAGCGATATCCACCCTCCACTCAGACAGCTCAGCCTGCCTACGTTGCTTCAGGGGCCCGGCACAATCCCAAACCCTATCCAATACACTGTCCAAAATCAAGTCAACAGCGCCTTCCACCTGCGAACAAGCACCGGAACGCTCACGGATCATGCCGTCACTGTGGCCAGAGTCAGCTCCAATACCCTCAATGTATCGTCTTCAGAATCCGCAACGCAAGAAGAAGCTCCCTCCATACATTCACCTTGACCAGAAAGACCAACACCGTCAAGCATCGGCAAGGAACGCTCCCGATGCTTCCCTGGACCAGGACCCTCAGGAACAACAATGTCACGGCCAGAATCATCTCGCCAAGGTGCATCGCTCTCCGAATCTGTATCAGGGACACAAGGAGCTCCCGCTGAATAGTCATCCTCCACAGCAATCCAAACTCGATCCAAAACTTCATCAATCAGCTCCTTAAAAAAATCTTCCTGTTTGGATGAAACATTTGCACCCTCAGTAGCAAAATCCGAGTCAAAATCCATTTGTTTTGGCAATACAGTCGCAAGTAGGATCCTCAGTTCAATCATCTGAAAAAAAACGAAAGCAGAATAAATTACCTGTATAAGCAACTTCATCCCAATGACACCACTTTCAAGCAATCTGTAAAAGACCCACTTGAGTCCCCTTACCTTACCACCACTACTGCGCATCTGGGCGGCGATATCAATCCGCGACTCATCAAAACTGCGAAAGTCCCCAGGGTGCGGCACAAATGCGGGATCCTCACCCGAACAGTCACTGCCAAATAAGTCAGCTTCATCATCCGGAAAAAATGCAAGCACAATATATCAAGTTACAGATCGATTCCAACAACAGTTTTTTTTCAACAATCCACAAAAGACTCACTTGAGTCCGACATGCCATTACTGTCGTTGAGAATATAGCGCATTTGGGTGGCAATATCAATTTGCGATTCATCAAGATCGGAGGAGTCCTTTTCTGAAACTGATTCTCCCAACCAAAGCATGAGTACCACAAACACAATAGGCAACGCAAAACAATGTGCGGATCCTCAAAACCATGGAAACCCATCATCCTCATTGCCTTTCATATAACAGCTTATTTTTTTTTTATCCGCCGTTGAAACACCAGGTCCAGTCACAGACAAACCGTTCATAGAAGCACTTTGCCCCGCTGAAACATACTAAATTATACCTGAAGAATATCATGGATGCATAAGAAGCCTAAAAACGTTTGTTGGCATAGCACTTACTTTTTCAGATGTAGAATAATACCGTTATTACTTTTAGATTCGTCTATTTTTTAAGTTTTTATTTGGTAATAATACCCTCTTAGTAACAAATATGGTTTTTTTATTTATGCGTAAACCCAATAAGTCGATACCCCTTGGTAAAAAATGTTATCTTACAGGAAAACTAGATGAGTTACATAACTAAAACATAGATAAACTTAAAGTGAATGAAATTGCTTTTCACAAACCACTCATAAAACTACGAATCTATTTATCAAAATAAGTGTCCGATGACAATAAACCTTTAACATCATTTTTCTCGAAACTAGGTGTCACGTACTTATAGGGTTTCACCAGGCAACCCTCGATATGCAAAATATGAAGCTTACAGATATGCCTTTAATTTCGTTCAAGAGAGTAATTAGATATATTTAATAGTTCTCGAGATATACTTGATTTTGTAAAACTTGAGATCCACCATCTTTGATTGGCCCCCATTTTTGTTAGGTAGCACTTATAAATGGCAATCTTGCATTTTTGACGTTTTTATAAGCTTACCTAACAGCCGTGAAAAGGAAAATTTGTACCTCCTAATTTTAACCATACCTGTCATACAACGGAAATCTTGAAATAGCCCGTATGCCTATTAGCTACCACTTTGAGATGTCTATCATACTTTTTTAACATCCTTATGAATATGTGTAACTGCTGTAAAAAGGACACTTGGTACCCCCAAATTATACCGTTTTCTAATTTCAGACCGGCTAGCCCACGGACTAAATGCTTTGTCTTGGGCGTACCAATTGGTTGAACTATTCAGTGACAAATTGTATGTCGTCGGCCTAAATCGCAAACCTCGTAACTCAATCTGACCAAATTTTACAGGAGGCACAAAAAACTTGATTACCAACAATTTTGCATGAAGACTTGCTTAGTTTTTTTTTTTATATAATGTTAAATTAAATTTAGCCGTCAGATTGCTAAAACCATTTATTTGTAATCACCTGAATCTGAAAAATTTGGAGTTACGAGTTTTTCTTGACAATTTTAGAAAGCTAATCGGGAGTTAAGAGCTTCGCTATAAAAATCCGTATAAATAGAGGATAGTCTTTTGATCTGAAAAAGGTAATTGTGGATAAAAAAAAAAAACTTGCAAATTTTCTTATAAATATCTATCAAGAATATTCTTATAAATATCTATTAAGAATACACAATCAGAAAACCGTAGAACCTTATTACACATACCTGTTATACAGCACTCGTTTTCTTCCTTAATATTTACGCAAAACTGACGCGTAGTAACAACCTAACAAGGGCTTGCATTCCGGAATTCCTAAATTTCGAAATATCGGAACTTCGGACCGATTTTGCTGTTTTTACAGTTCCGGAACTGACACAGCTAATATCGGAATTCCGAAATTGAAAAAAAAGTGTTTTTATTATATGGATAAACATAAAATATCAACACGATTATGATAATTAGGTACAGAATACAAAGCCACCACAAGATATATCGATAAGGTGGTTTGCCACAAATTGTATTATGTTTTCGTTTCTGTAAAATAAACTGTGTTTACTAAATACTAGGTACCTACTACTAAACCACGAAAACTGGCCACGGTAAGCAACGATCCTGTAAGATTTTAATAATCAATTGGGTTGCAATTATTTAACGTTATTTTTCATTTAGCCATTCGATAATTATACGCTATTTACATATGTCGAAGAATCGTAACCTTTGACTAAGTCTCCACTTGGTCTAATATCAAGTAGCATTCCAAAAAAGTAATACATTGGTATTTGTAATTAAAGTTATTTTAACAGTGTATTCCTAACCACATTTAGAAACTATAATGTCATATAAACTTTTCTGGATATAGCCTAGTTACAGAGTTATTACCAATTGAAAAAAAAATTGTTGTTACTCAGTATGAAAGGTTTTTTTTAACGGCGATGGTGCCATTATGGAAAAGAGTCTCACTAACATCATTAATACATTTCAAAAAGTGAGAAATAAAACCTTTCAAAAATGAGGTTTTCGTAAAAAAAAAGTTAATACTCATTTTAAGTGTTAGTTTTATAACATATAATTTTTATGTTAAAATACAGTCAAAAATAGTAAAAAATAAAAGGTGACTGACGTGCACCTGAGACCTTATTCTTAAGGTTTTCTCACACTTGCCATTTCAATTATTATCTATGAAAACAATAGCCGATATACCAGGCAACTTCTATTCATGTCCCAAGTAACCTGTCCAATTTAACGGAAATCAATAAAACACAGTGTATAGTGACTAATGTTTCTGATTCGAATTACCATACCTATAAGTACTTAGTATTTGGTATAAGAACGTAACCTTAATTTATTGATGAACAATACAATGTGCCCATGAGGAAAAGGAAAAAAGGAAAGGGTTACAAATGTCATATAAAGTTTACCGGATGCCGTTTATTTTAAGAGAAAATGCCTTGTATTACCGTTTTAGACCGTTACGCATTTTTGGTAACCATTTTGTCTCTGTGTTGCCTTAGTCAAGACCAACAACACAAAAGTCATACTTAATTGACAAATATCAAAAGGACAAACAATCTTTTATTTTTATTACCTAAAACATTAAAATGCATTTTTTTGCAAAGTTTCAGTAATACAATAATATTACAATATACAATAATTATAATAATATAGAATACTTTTTTAAGTAGTGCAGCATTCGAAATACACAAAAAATCTTGCTTCTTTTAGCCTCAGGAATAAGCTGTTAAAAATTTTCTGTTTCCTCATGAGCATCTTGTATACAAATCGTATTTAAATTTTAAGTTTTATTTAAATAATACCTAGTTTTACAAAATTTTCGTTAGTTCCGGAACTGATTCCGGAATTGAAGTATAATATCGGAAATCAGTTCCGGAACTGAAAATGATCCGATATTGCAAGCCCTAAAACAACGTCATAGCAAGCTGTACTGACGGAAATGGCGGGGAGGGAGATACGAGGTATTTCTTTTACAAAATGGCGGCCGGGAGTTGCGAGGTTTTCTATTATGCTTTTTATACATAAACGGTTTATTTTTCGTATTTAAGAGTTTTGCCGTTAGATGCGTTCAGAATAGTGCTATCTAAAAATGTAAAAACATGATTTTCATAAAAATTGGAGTTACGAGGTATGCGATTTAGGCCGACGATGTGCGCTTTACATTGACGGCTTAGAATAGCAAGCAAGTTGCAATTTGGTAAGCGACCGTGCAATGTATCGAATTGCTAGCGATATTCACAACCGTACTATAATTTCTTGGTACGGCCGCTGCGAGCAGGCCGCGAACTAGAGGTACGACTGACCGTGCCAATAATAAATAAAATAAACGTCGATAAATTGTTGATGTATTTGATCATATTCAATTTTTCTTACATATTTTGACCTTTGTATCAATATCTTATCCTTATAAAGGTAAAACAATATAAATGGATTATATCGCGTATATTCATTATTTTGAGCCTCTTACAATAACCGTTGTCAAAAGTTGAAATTGTTTTATTTAAATATGCGACTATTAGGGTGAAGCGTTGTTGTATGGGAATTTTTTTTTTCGCGATATTCAATTTGGAACCGGTTCAAAAGTTGCATGATGTCATGGAGATTAAAATGGTTATATCCAGTATTAAAATAAAAGGTACTTTTAGCCCTCTACCAGCCACCCAAGAAATATAAGAAATCTAATTTTCATGAAGTAATCAAATATACTATTTCAGTAATATTTACAGATTTTATTTAAAGTAGACAATACTAAATAAGTATTAATTTTGAAATTATCATCATTTCAATGGTTTTTATTCATCAAATAATATAATACCAATTTTAATTAAAACAGCAATTTCATGCACGACAAGGAAAATGCCACAGTGAAAAAAAAATATGACATATATTTTTTGACATACTAGTGTTATACAGGGTGTTAGTCTAATACGGGCGAAGCTCTTAACAGGTGTTAGTTTACGACATAATAAGTACATTCAAATAACTTTTACTTAAAATTAGAGCAATAAATTTTTCCATACAAAATCATTCGGCGCGCAATGTAGAGCAACATACGCGAGTTAAATACTCGTTGACAGCTAATTTCAAAAGCAGATGACATAACTGCCATGTCAACAATAACAAATGTTCACACGTACATTGCTGCTCCGATAATCTTATAAAAATTCTGTGGGGTCATAATTAAGAGTAACTTTAAAAAAAACCTTGTAATCTATGATTACACTAATGAATCCCATGCCTGGTTTAATTGATCGCCCGTATTAGACTTACACACTGTAGAAACGATGTTTCCTATTACAAAAAATATCATATATGTGCATAAAAATATTAAATTACGAGTTAAAATAAGCATGGAAAGTCGGCTGACGGCGTCGCTTACGCCCTTTTCGGGCCCTATTTACGTGTATTTTTAAGCATATATTTGCTTTACCTGGTATTATTTTTATTATCTAATCGAATTCACAATAGTTTTCACAATCGTGTTATAGTTTAAAACATGGATTTTTGTACAATATATTCGATCCAGGGCTTTTTCGACAAAAATCCAATTTACGTGTTTTTACCGTGTCATGAAAAAACATGTTATGAACAAAAATGATCACAGGAATTGATTATAATATATCTATTACAAAAAGGTTTTATTTAATTAATAGATTTGGTTTTGAAAAGAAAATATAAAAATATGAAATTTAAAAAATATACCTTCATACCTTTATAAATTGCTAAGTAGAGGGCTTTTTAGCCCTCTACTTAGCAATTTGTATGTACATTTGTATGTACTTAGATTTTTTTAATTATTTTTCCAGTATATATATTAAAAAATAAGACATCGTTTGAGCGGGGTTCCAATATTAAATTCGAAAATTTTGGAATTCGCTCCACCCTAGTGACCATCGCGGAAACGGAAGATAACATTATCTTTATTAAGGGTACACCCGTCTAAATCATTATTTGTTCATTTGATTCCCAGCAACAAATCAGATAATATCGTTAATAAATTGCTTCGTTCATCATATTCAAATATATGTTTATAAAGATTAGACACATAGTTCAATGCGATATTTTAGACTGTATTTCTTTCTTATTGAATGATAGATCGATTTTAATGTTTTTCTTAATATTCCGGCCTTATCAAATATCTATGGATAATAATTTATCGAGGTAGCCTCCTCTCTAGTGCCGTGTCATATGGTAGCTTCTCTCCGCGCTTTAGCCAATCACAGCGTGGCAAAGGCCCGACCTCGGAGACACCGAGACTCATTACAATTTCGCTTCGTTACAAATCTCTCTCTTTCATATATCTATGTTTTAGAGATTTATAGTATTTTCCAAACCACAAAAATTTTTGTATATTGTAAAAATTTAGTAAAATTTTGTAAAAAAAAATTGTATTTTTTGACAAAGTCTTTATTTTTCTATTACATAAGCCTACTTTTGACTGAGTAGCGGTAAGAGGAGCATTCTAGAAATTTGGGACTTTTAATCTCCATCAGCAGCGTGAGCAAAACAATTAATGTGACCCAACCCCCAAAAACAGTGTATTTTTGCGTACCTACTATATTTTTCTTCAACAGTATAATATAGTACCCTAGTACTATCATTATCATCATCATCTCAGCCATAAGACGTCCACTGCTGAACATAGGCCTCCCCTCTGGACCTCCACATGTACCGGTTAGATGTGACCTGCATCCAGCGTGTCCCGGCGACCTTCATAAGGTCGTCTGTCCATCTTGTGGGTGGATGTCCTACGCTGCGTTTGCCTAGCCGTCGTCTCCACTCGGGCACTTTTCGATCCCATCGACCATCTGCTCTCAATTGCAATGTGGCCTGCCCATTGCCACTTCAGCTTGCGGATCCGGAGGGCTAGGTCAGTAACATTAGTTCGCCTACGGATCTCCTCATTTCTGATTCGATCACGCATATTGTACTATATACTAGTCGAAATATAGTACAATACTATACTACATAATATAGTACGATTGGCAACCCTAAGTCAAACACTCAGCAACCTTGTCACAGTAACGCTGGAAATCCGATTGTAAGAAATATCTTAGTACTTGTCATTTTGACATGGTTGTAGAGCCTATGGTTACTAATTTGTTGAATGTACTACCATAAGCTACTTAATTGTATAGCTGAGTGAGATAAAGATGAAATGGGAGTTGCTTTTTTCATACAAACAGCCCTATTTCCTCTTCGCGACAGTGAAATATACTACCATCATCATCATCATATCAGCCGAAAGACGTCCACTGCTGAACATAGCTCCCATAAAGATTGCCACAATGCCCAGTCCTGCGCCACCATCCAGCGGACTCCAATGAATGAACCAATTATTTTTTCTACAACACAAAGAGATTCCAGATGATCACTGGGATTCGAACCCAGGACCTCCAGCTTTACAGGGTCACTACCTCCCAAGCTATGAACATCAATTCAGCATCCATTGACCGCGGGCAATGGCAGTAGCAGCAATGACCTTTAGGTCGACGCTCGATGGTCAACCAACCGTGGCATGCAAATTCTAGGCCAAATGCCGAAGTGAAAAAACCGGCCAATATCAGGTCGGGCTATGCTTAGTGTAGGGTTTCCATAGTTGTTTGAAAACGGCTGGGCCGATTATGTTAATCATTCATGTTCGGTATCTTGCCTTTTCGCCGAAAATTGTATTGCCGAATTTCATTTCCCAACCAACTTTTCGCAGAAGTGTCATTTGGCCGAATATCTTTTAGCAATTAAATATTTCGCAACCATTTCATTTCCCAACCCCATAGTCGGCGAAAAGGCAAACCTTCATTCTCATGATTTTTTTTTATATTTTTGGGGCCACGGATCAAAAGTTAGAGACGGGGACACATTTTTTTTTATTCTGGAGCGGTTATCTTCGAAAATATTGGCTTTAGAAAATAACTTTCGCTTAAGAACCTCATTATTTATGAGAGCCCTTTTCAATGATATCCCACACTATAGAATCACAGCAAAATAAAAAAAATCATCCTCACTTTACGAGTAGGGGAAGTACCCGAAAACAATTGTTTTTCTATATTTTATTCTACCATTTCGTCAGCGTGATAAATATGTACATAATGACACACGAACTCATCTAGACATGGCGAAACAATAAGGGTTCCTTGTTTACTTAACGATGGACCCCCAAAAAGACTGATCATTTTAAAAAATCTAAAAAAATGTTATTGATACCTAAATTAAAATAAATATACAGTGTGCATCAAGGGAGGTAAGGACGGAATTACTAACGAGAGTGTTAGAAGCCCGACGCCGTAGACGGAGGGCTATTAATGACTCGAGTTAGTATTCCGCTTACCGACCGTGATGCATACAATGTTTTTCATCACACATCACGCAGACAAAAAAATAGTTTTAAGACAAAATATTATTCTACGACGTACTGACATTTCTATTACTCACTAGGGAATTTCACTTTTCTATTACTCCCGCTACGCATGCAAGCAATGGCGCGCTTAGAAAGCAAGTGTGATGAAAAAAGCCTTTTATTTCCTGATTAAAAAACAAATAAAGATTGTGTTTTTATATAATAGTATTTTATATACAATTACAATTACCAGTGTCGATACCTAGTATTTATTGTACAGGGTGAATTTTTTCCGTTAAATTTAAGCGAAGGTAAACGTTCCTTTTGGTCAAGAAACTAGTGGGGGAAAAGGCCTATTTGCAGGTAAATAGTTATTTGTTGAAGCTATACAGGTGTATAACTATAGTATCATTGTTAATGGACCTACTAAACCCTCTCACCGCTGTCTCGGTATTTAAGTCGAACTTTTATGGTGACATATTAGCGAAGGCACCAATTACCGGCCATGCCGTAACAATCACTTTTTACCTTTTTCAGAAGTCATCGTGAAAAGCCTTTTTTTAAATTACATATTAGAAGTACCGTTGAGGAAAACTTCCAAGGTTATATTGAGGGGAATGACCGTAGGTTATATAGGAGCATAGTGATTCATGTTAGGTACGAGTAGGTATTTTGTATTAAAATTAATATAATATGTTGCAATTGTGCAGTGGGGTGATGTTAACTGATCGATCATTTTACTAATTTACACAAAAAATATTTGTTCCTTGGTCATGGCTGTCTATGTATGTAAGTATATAATGTATGTATCTATTATATATATCATCGCCTAGTACCCACATCACAAGCCTTAATTGAGCTTACCGTGGGAATAGGTCGATTTGTGTAAGAAGTCCCAAGATATTTATTTATTTATTTAATTTAGCTTACCGTGGGACTAAGTCGATGTGTGTAAGATGGCCCAAGATGTATTTATGATCCAGTTTCTTTCTTATTCCAATAGCTTAAAATTGTGTAGTGTGTACCTACATCCATTTATGCCTACAATCTATCCTGAACATGTCATGACATGACGGGCTTTACGTTGAAATGTTAAATACTTTAATCGTTATGGTCATTGACACTAGGCAGTAGGCTTGAGATTCTGTATGTACAAATATGGTGATATCAGTTGATTAGTCACAGGTCACTCGACACATGTTTTAACATGACCATTTGGTTACGTAGTACTTATATCCTCGACCTGCCTGTCATACTAAGTTTGAGCTATTGAAACCTAATGTGTTTGAAAATATAGTCCTTTTTCTTTTAAATCGAATATGTCCTTTATAAATCACTTTGGGCGGAACGAGGTTATGTAGGTAGAAAGGTAGGTATTATATGATTTATGTGTATTAATTTAGCTTAGTAGGTATATAAATTCTCTTCTTAATTGTTCATTTATTTTATTTGTCTTACTTATTTTCATTTAGATGTAAGACCCAATTTGTAAAAAAAAAGCTACTTATGCTTTATCAGGGTCATCAGGGCCCATATGCATCCACACGTACCTACATATTTATAAATAACTGTACACACACTATATTAGGTACCTATGTTTGCAATAAAAGATATGACTATAATAGTTATTTGGTAGTATTCAAGTACATTCACCACTGGACACGTGTATGTTTTGTTTTGTTTTGTCTATCTTTTGCTTCCTTTAAGCAGTTTAGGCAACTCCTTTGCTCAAAGGTTAACTGGAAGAGATTCCTTACAGGGATAAGTAGCAGTACCACGCGCTGAAAAGTAAAAGATACGTTTGGTTTTACTCGATACGTAAATACTGAAGGTGCATTTAGACCAAACGAGCACTCGCTCATTCTATCTCCAACTCTACGAAATTCGTTCGTTACACGAAACGTGATTCGTCGAAATTCGTTGATTTCGTAGAGTGGGGGATAGAATGAGCGAATGCTTGTTAGTTCTAAATGCACCTTTATATCGCCCTCGCACTGACATATTGGAGCGAGCGCGATGGCGTGCTTTACGTATCGAGAAAAACCTAACGTTACCGATACTTGCAAAGTCATGGTACGACTAAAGTTCGTCTTCGTAATTATTGTATAGTTCGTAAAATATAAATTGGTAACTTTCTACCTACATTATAGTAAAAATATACATTCAATTTATATTTCTCGAACTATAAATGTGTGTATTGTGGTCTGTTTTTTTGTATAATAAATCATTTACATACATACATATAATCTAGGTACAAATACTTTTCTTCTAGTGCCGTCTCCTTATCATAGTTTGGCAATCATTATAGCAATTTAATCCACACACATTATCACTCAAATCACCAGCCTATTTAAGTCCACTGCTGGACATAAGCCTCTGTATTTACCCATCATCATCATATCATCCGAAAGACGTCTACTGCTTAACATAGGCCTCCCCCATAAATTGCCACAATGACCGGTCCTGTGCCACCCGCATCCACCGGACTCCTGCGACCATCACCAGGTCATCAGTCCACCTTGTGAAGGGCCCACGCTGCGCTTTCCGGTACGTGGCCGCCACTCGAGAACCTTCCCGCCCAAACGACCATCGGTTTTACGCGCAATGTGCCCCGCCCATATTTACCCAATGGCATGGCATGCGTATACATATTAGGAAATAATGCCCATAATCGCCACGCTGGGCAAGCGGTTGGCGATCGCAGTACCTAATGTGTCCACTATGATGACGCTGCTGCCCATCATCTTCAAGGAATGAACGGCCAATGACACTTCAATCCTTAAGTCGACTCTTACGACACCCAGGAAACATTATTTTTAAGTTTCTCAAAGATTCCACAAAACATTTCCGCCAAAAATCATTTCAAGTTCTTATCAACAGAGTGCACAAACAAAAGATGTACAAAAAAAGAAAATTATCCCTCTTGCTTGCACTAGTGGATAAAGGCGTTATGAGAAAGAGATGTCATTATAGATAGGATAGTTGGGCAGGTTTAATTCTATCCGACAGTAACATTCACGGGATGTGTTCCGGTTAAATACCGGACCGGAGTCTAGGGTTGGCACTTTATAGAAAAATGTTGAATGTATTTATATCTACAGTGTGTAAATCTAATACGGGCGATCAATTAAACCAGCAATGGGATTCATTAGTGTAATCATAGATTACGATGTTTTTTTTAAGTTACTCTTAATGACGACCCCATAGAATTTTTTTAAGATTATCGGAGCAGTAATGTAGGTACGAACATTTGTTATTGTTGACATGGCAGTTATGTCATCTGTCTTTGAAATTAGCTGTCAACGAGTGTTTAACTCGCGTATGTCGCCGAATTATTTTGTATTGATAATTTTGTTGCTCTAATTTTAAGTAAAAGTTATTTGAATGTTGCTTAAAATGTGATATGTGGGGGAGACGTCGAGTTTCTTACTGGTTTTTCTCAGGACAGTGGTATAGGGTAAGAACTGGTAGTAGTTTCTTTTTTTATTAGCTGCTGTATCAGACGATTCATAATGCTTAGGTATAAATAGTATTACGTGAAAAAGGAATAATTTGATTTGATTTGGTACAAAAGGTATTACTGAAAAGGTTTTGATTTGAATAATTTCGCACATTTCAAAAAAATGTGGTACCAAAAATTTTAAAACAATTAAGTAATATGTAATTAATTACACGTTAAGGCGGAGCATGTGTAATTGTATAATAGGATAGACTGCAAAAAAATAGTAGGTTAGGTTAAGGAAAACAACATTTAAAATCACATTTTTGTGTTACGAAGTTTTCAATTTAGACTTACGATAGATGTGATTTTTATTTGATTAAGTCCTTTACTATGTACAATTTTTTTGCAATCTAACCCTTAATAAAATTATAGCAATCCGCAACAGACTTCATCATATTATTTAAGCTAGATAGATACATTTAGATAGTATAGATGTGATAAATAAATAGTATATATACACAAATCATGTCATCATAATGTGTAACTCGCCGGGACTCAAACCCGGAACTTCCAGCTCAAGCTTAATTTAAGTTTAGGTACCTAACGTCAACTTTCTGTACCTGGCTGTGACAAAACACGAATCTAAATGAGCAAAGCCCGGACGACGGCAGCAAAAATGAACTTTTCACTAGTGAAACATCGATTATTTTATCGACGTCCATATAAACAAATATTTGAATTTGAAATTTATAGTTTATACTTATTAACATAATAAGTCCCTAGTAGTTCCACTTTTTTCCAGATATAAATTATATAAGATTTTTAAAATTAAAACCGCAACTTTTTTGGTCAACACATTCTAATATTTCTTGTGAATAATTTCGCCTTGAACATGTATTGTAATAAAATAAGTAAAAAAAGTTTTAAGTTAAACGGTTTTTATTGCACCAAAAACTAGAAAATAAAAATTAGTTGTAACTAACCGTAGATGCTACTTTCTGTAGATTAGTCACGTGAAACTATTATCACTGTAGTCTTCCCAAGTTGGATGCTGAAAGCCACGTTTAGCCTCTATGTCAGTGGATTAAGCGTTACCTTATCGGAAACTTTTACCAAACTGAAATAAAAACGTGGGGCGTACGCAATTGTGATTACGTCACTATAGTTATTTAAGAACAAACATAGAAATCAAGACAGCAATAGTGTAATAAGTTTTGTTCTGGCTTTGATAAAAGTTATTTACTTCTGTAGAAGTGTTGGAACAGATGGATGATTAATTGCAAAATTAAAGCTACAATTACATATTTTGAACTTGTATGTTTCTTTATAAACACGCCCCACGTTTTTATTTTAGTTTGGTAAAAGTTTCCGATTAGGTAACGCTTAATCCACTGACATAGAGGCTAAACGTGGCTTTCAGCATCCAACTTGGGAAGACTACAGTGATAATAGTTTCACGTGACTAATCTACAGAAAGTAGCATCTACGGTTAGTTACAACTAATTTTTATTTTCTAGTTTTTGGTGCAATAAAAACCGTTTAACTTAAAACTTTTTTTACTTATTTTATTTTCAAGTTTTTAGTGCAATTTTAAAGTTAATTTCCGATGCTATACCTACTTATTCGAGTTCAAAGATGTTCTTTGTAATATGCAATACAATTATGCATGCTAGCGTTTAACTCTCGCTCTTTAATCACGACACATATGTATACGTAATGGACATTATTTTATGTGTAACGAGAGGAAAATCCCTGCTAAATAGATATTTTTAAAAATCCGACACTAAAAAAATGTCAGTTTGAATGGCCGAAGTGTCTCAAATGGACGTGTTATTCATACAATACCTTAGATAACAGAGATCTGACAATAAGGAATATTATCAATCAATTTGGTTTATTGAGAAAATCAAATTTTAAATTTTTATATTGTACACATTATACATGTCGAATTTCGAGACTATAAAATATATACTCATGACAGTATGAGTCGTCGACCAACCGGAGGACCGCAGGTCTGACGGAAAGTCCGATGCGAATCGAGGGCCCAAAGGGTCAATCCATGCAGTCAATCAACCGGAGGGCCGTAGGCTCGACGGCACTATGGCACGCACTACGTGAACCGGAGGGACTCACACTCTCTGTCTATCAACTTGACGGCCGCAAGCCCGACGGGCACGCCCTACGCGAACCCGTCGGGTTCGGGGGTATACTCATACTCTCAGTCTTATCAACCTGCAAGTCCAACGGTACGTCCTACGCGAGTCACTCACGCTGTCACTCTGTCAGCTGGAGGGCCGCAGGCCCGACGCCTCGCCCTACGCGAACCACACACGCTGTCACTCTGTCAGCTGGAGGGCCGCAGGCCCGACGGCCCGCCCTACGCGAACCACTCACGTTGTCACTCTGTTAGCTGGAGGGCCGCAGGCCCGACGGCTCGCCCTACGCGACCCACTCACGCTGTCACTCTATCAGCTGGAGGGCCGCAGGCCCGACGGCTCGCCCTACACGATCCACTCACGCTGTCACTCTATCAGCTGGAGGGCCGCAGGCCCGACGGCTCGCCCTACGCGATCCACTCACGCTGTCACTCTATCAGCTGGAGGGCCGCAGGCCCGACGGCTCGCCCTACGCGATCCACTCACGCTGTCAGTCTAGCAGCCGGATCCAATAGCTTGCCCTACGCGAACTACTCACTCTGTCAGTCCTTTAGACGGAGGGCCGCCCGCAGGTGAACCCGAAGGCCTGAGGGGTGAACTCACACTATCAACAAGCGCACCGCAGGTCCGGCGCCACGTCCTACGCGAACTACCCACACTGCCAGCGGTTATGGCACACTAATAGCGGTTATTTTACACACTAATAGAGGTTAGGATTTGGAAGTGAGTATTCAATGTACATATATGTTTTATCCATTAGCTAAAGCATTACTTTAAATTCAACATTTCGATTAACCTGGCGGTTACGGCAGCAGCATCAGGTTTGATGAGTTGGAAGTCAGTATTAAATCCGTCTGTATCTTTTCGTCCAATATTCCGCAGGGTTTGAAGACGAAACTCTTTGATCTGTGTATGTTGCCAGTGATGACATACGATACTAAACCGTGGTTGCTTACAATTGGCCTCATAAGAAGGCTCAATGTCACCCAAAGGGCAATGGAGAGGGCTATGCTAGGAGTCCCTCTGTGATATCGGATTAGAAATCAAACCATCCGCAGCTGAATCAAAGTAACCGATATAGCTCTTCAAATCGCTAAACTGAAGTGGCAATGGGCGGGGCTCGTTGCGCGTGGAACCGATGGCCGTTGGGGCGATAAGGTTCTCGAGTGGCGGTAACGTACCGTAAGGCACAGCGTGGGTAGGCCCCCCACAAGGTGGACTCATGACTTGGTGAAGGTCGCTGGATGCAGGTGGCACAGGGCCGGTCCTTGTGGCAATCTTTGGGGGAGGCCTATATTCACCACTGAACGTCTTTTGGCTGATCTGATATGATAATGATGATGAGACCCGTATGGTTCTACCAAATATCTAAAGCAGTACTTGAAAATCTACATATCTCTAAAACTAGCGGTTGTGGCAGGCAGTAACCCTGGAGTATCAGATTTGAGGAGTTGGACGTTAGTATTAAATTCGCATGTTTCCACTTAATATCAAAAGAACTTACTTAAAATCAAGATATCGATAAAAGATAAACCGGAAAGCGGTTATTGTGGGCAGTACTGCAGCATCAGGAGTGAGGAGTTGGAAGTCAAGATCAGGCTGTTAGTATTTGATTATGCCAAACATGCTATACTTTCATTTTCACGTGTCTAACACTCTCGGTTAAGGTAAGCAGTACGTCTGCAGCATCAGGCTTTGAGGATACAAGTATACAAATATTATAATATTGCATTGTCACGGGGGACTTGATCAGAGTTCCAAATTTTATTGATTTCGGTGCAGTAGAAGTGGTCGAAAAATCGATCACAAGATTTGAAGCATCGACGACAGTTGATACGCGGTGAAGTTAATAAAAACCGTTTAAAAATAATCATAACAAGTGAACTTTGAATTTCTGAAAGATATTCAAGCTTAGTTTTTAGGCTTTTATTTCAGTTTCGTAACTGTCCTTAGTACTAGGTATTTTTTATTACTCATTAGGTACGTACGGTTGCAGAAACTACTATTGATCAATACATTTCTTATTCATACAATGTTGATATCAGAGTTGGGCAAAAAGTAATATGATTACTTTTATAAATAACATTAAAAATGTATTAAAGTAATCGGAAGGAGTAATCATATTACTTTTTGCCCAACTCTGGTTGGTATGGATGTCGATAGAATAGTTGATAGCACTAGTGACAAGTGCATTTTTGCTCCCTTTGTAAATGAGAAATA
>JALPQI010004315.1:0-79026 GCA_025490895.1 Thaumatotibia leucotreta | reverse complement strand
TCTTCGCTTGGTGCCCACATTATAAGCCTTAATTGACCTTACCGTGGAACTAGGTGGATTTGTGTAAGAATGTCACAGAATATTTATTTATTTACTTATTTAATAGCTAACGACATAATAATAATATATGAAGTTCACTACATTGTAATAGTTTGGTAACTTTGAAAGTTTTACTACAGCGCAATTTCCAAGATGAAAATTATACCCAAAATACTCATGCCACGTGAGTGAACTTTTAAGAGAAAGTTTCTACATAGGTATTTAATTTCTTAATATTTTAGTGCACACTAAAGTACTAAATGCAACACAATGGCAACACCCTGAAATTACATATATAACTGTCCGCTAGGTACATTTAGGGAAAATTCGTAAAAGTCCATAATTTTTTTTGTAACCTAATTGATGCATCATCATCATCATCATCATCATATCAGCCGAAAGACGTTCACTGCTGAACATAGGCCTCCCCCAAAGATTGCCACAATGACCGGTCCTGTGCCACCCGCATCCAGCGGACTCCTGCGACCTTCACCAGGTCATCAGTCCATTGATGCATAATGCGTATTAAAACATTATCATTGTTGCAAAGTATCTTAATTGTATTTTTCTTGGGTAGTAAAAAAATATTCGAATACCTCATGCCGTATTATTCGAATACTAAAATGGACCAAATATTCAAACTTTCCGGATATTCAAATATTCGACTAAGACATTTCAATTACAAAAGAATCACTGTAAATCTTGTCTCTCGTAAAAACCCTCCGAACTTCTACGCAAGTGTAAAAAAGCGTGGAAGAGCCCGCATTACACGAAACAAATACGCAATTTAAATACTTACACGTTCCAATTATAACAGGGCTTTGTGAATTTTTCAGAGCAAAAACAATGACAAATAGCCGCGGTTATTCCTTCGTTTTTCACCCTTGAAATGAAATATGGGGGTGGGAGTTGCAATAATTTTTACTTTGCACTAATTGGTGAACCTGTGGTGAGTAACGACTTATTTAACTCGGGTGGTTTTCGTCACTGGAAATGGTAAAAATAAACTGTTAAGCGTATTACCGAATAATAACGTTTTGTCCGTTTGTGGTCAGTTGGTACTCATTTGTTGATTTTGAAAAACTTACAGCTATTACCACAGAATTAGATTTGGATAGAAGAAACAAGTTCATTCATTTGTATGGCGGCCGAGCGTTTCAGATTTTGTACTGAAGTTGTTACTTGACTATGATTTTAAATATGTCTCAGGCCCTTAAGGAGGCATTATTAATGTTTTTGTTCACTTCAACTTACAAAATTTGACGCCCGAAAGCTGCAAGCTGCGATTAAAGACAGACAACTCAGTAGATTTCACTGAGTTCATTTGACACGCTAAGTAGATACGTTTGGTTGATCTATGGTATATATGACATCTGTGGCTATTACCTACTTCTATGTAAAACAAGAGCGATGACATGTAACAAAAGCTACATGAAGCATGTCAGTGGTTAGTGAGCAGCTTTTTAACCGACTTCAAAAAAAGAGGAGGTTCTCAATTCGACTGAATTTTTTTTTGTTGTATGTATGTTACCCGATATCTCCGAGAATAGTAAACCGAATTTAAAATTTATTTTTGTGATCAAACGTGTATTACCCCGAGATGGTCCCGTTGGCGCCAAGTTGCGGTCTGATGATGGTATCTTGGAGAAATCGAGGGATCTCTTCAATTGTTATAGGTACATGTATGGCGCTTTTGGTAATTTTCATTCATTTACAAGAATTTGCATTTAGAAAGTAGGATTTGAGGAAACCAATGATGGAAACAAATCGGGAACCTTGGGAAACCGGTTGAAGTAGGTTTTTTAATTTTTTTATTTGGTGATTATTGACCCGGCATGACGTTACAGGATGCTTAGCCAAGTTGCAAATCGCTAACGATTAGTAGCGTATCGTAGTTTTCCCTCTTTGTCACTCTTTCATATTAGCGCGAAAAAGACAGGCACGTATCTGCCTTTCGTTTACAATTGACGATTAAGCGTTAGCGATTGGCAACTTGTCTAAGCACCCAGGTGTACATGACGCCGTTTTTACATCTAAGAAAGTTACGAATACAAATATTCGAAGAACCGCGAGCAATGTGCTCATTGCACTAGGTACCATATTTTTGAAATGCATTCTTATGCTTTTTGATTTTCTACACATTTATTCGTTTTGCAGCTGAGGTCTTATGGAGACTTTTTAACACGAACCTTTATTTTCAAGTAGTTTCGTTGTAATTATTTAAACAATGAGAGATCACGTATTTCTTGGAATAATAATCCAAGTAGTTTTTAAATCAGCGCATTACAATGAGAATTTCATTTAATGGTGATATTTATTTCAGATGAATCAATTACATATTTCTATTTAAAATAATAATAAACGTTGCGCTTATCACTGGAAATTAATTCAAATAAGTATTTTTGCCTATTTTTATCATACGAGTATTTGGATATAGTCATATATGTTTACGACAAATCGTACTCAACAAATTACATTTATTTATTCACGCGGCATTACAAGGAAAATAGGCCTTCATGTAAATATTTTTGTTATTCCATGTAGTAAACAGGTTATAAATAAGCGTATCTATAAGGTAAAGTTAACAACGAAATGAACAGAAATTATAAATCGCAAAATAAACAAAGTCATTTGCAGAATCCCTTGACAATAAAAACAATAATCCAGATTTCTAGGTTGATTAAATACAAGATTAGAAAACATCAATTTGTTTTTATAATTAAACAAATTGATATTGAAGTTACTTTTTTACAATGCGGATAATCCCACAATGTCGTAACAGATGTGCTTACCATAGAAAAAATCAACAGCGAAAGACTCTGGTTTCGCAGTGATCGACGGAAGGTCGTCTGGTGTAATTGGAAGCACGTTGGACCGGCAATCCAGAGGAAGCGGGTTCGAATCCCGTGACAACCAGAGTATTTCGCAGTTGATTTTTTCTATGGTAAAGCACATCTGTTACGACATTGTGGGTTGATTAAATAATCAACAAGTTTAAATCAATTAAAAACTGACACAGACAGTTCCGTTTCGTTAGCCACTGAGCGTTAGCGTCTTGGCTACGCACCCCCTGCATAAGCAATAACTCAATAAGTAATAAATGTATGAGAATGAGAGATTCGTACGAAAGGTCACGTGACCATTTGCATACATTATTATGGTCACGTGACTTATCGCTTATCGTATTCGTATACGATTGCAGAATGCCATCTTATCTAGGGCCGCTGTTGATCCAATTGTCATTTCCACTGCCATTTCCCGTCAGTGAATTTTTAAACCGAGTATCGTAGCGGATAAGTCTTAAGATATTAAAGCATTGTTCAGCGGTTTTTGTGGCTGGATGACTCAGCTAGGTGGGGAGACCGGGACACTTTGAAAAGGGGAGATTAGGGAATAATCTGTTGGATCGAGAATAGCGTCATGCTTTGTCCGAACTTGGGGTCTAATCGTTTATTAAATATTTCGCGGCTTTTTCATCTTTTGACAGGTAAAAACTCTAAATTCGGTCGAGTATTCTTTTGTTTTTGAGATTTTCTGTAAGTCCTTGGTAAATCCAGAATGATCCTTGCACTGATTATGGTATTTTAAAGGTATACATGGGAAACGAGCTTACAGGCTTCCGATTGAAGTTCATGAAAGTGAAGTACTGAATACAAGGATTTTATTAATAAACAGTAACACCTTTTATAGACTGTATGCTGACAAATAAAGCATTTTGAATTTGAATTTGTAGTTCAATCAGTCATCTGTAAAAATCTCGTACTTAAGTACTTGTGAGTTTGACCACAGAATATATGTTTGACGTGATTCTAGAATTACCTACGGTTCCATTTGGTTGACGACACGATTGAATCACTACCGTTATGTATGGAATGCATGCTTTACTTGCAACTTCAGAACTATCTCATGAACGTTATCGAGCTTTTAAAAACATACCTTACGTTACGCTTCAATGTTGCGACGGATGCAGACAATTAATTTTAGTTCGATTGTTCGAATATAATAGGTACTTGGAAAAATTTAACAATTTATTTGGTACTTTATTTTTCTTATCTCTTCTAATTAGTACCTATTGACATTTTATTTTTAAATAATAACAATTTAAATAAATTACAAATTAAACTAAAAAGAAAAAATAAAGATAAAACTTACACTAAAATTAAAATGTACCTAAACAAACTACCTATAAAAAGAAAATACCTTCCAAAAGATCCGCCTGCGGCATGGTGCCCATGATACTGGCGGCGTTACCTCGCTGAATCGCTAAAGAGATTCTTTGTGCGAGGTAAGCGCCAGCCCTTGGGTCACCAGAGGCGTCGTGCAGCCGGGACGACATGGCCCTCATAAAAGTCTCCATGTCTGCTGACCAAGGACCTAAAGTTTCTACTGCAAGCACCGCAAACTCGTAGTTAATTAAAAGCGACGAGTAGTAGCGGCGCTTGAGAACCTGGGCCTGGTCAGCAGCAGCACCGGCTTGTGCTCGTGTGCCTAAAAATTAAATGTATTTTTATATTAGCGACAGTACGGTTCCATTTTAGTGATTTTAGATGTGTCAGGGATGGTAAACAGATAGACACAAACTAGACTATTCTATTTCAACTCTAAGATCTGAGAAAGCACTCCAAACCGGCGACCTGTGTTGACAGTCACTGTTGGTGTACCAACATTAACAATTACAACTCATCGACCCATCATCAACCTAATAGCCCAGCAATACAGACTACATTAACCGCAGGATTATGTTTGCAATATCGTACAATACGGCATCGAGATTCGATATCAAAAACGGCGTATGCGCCGCTTTTGTTCGTTGGGATAGTCACTTTGAATTGAGCTTTTAGCTGTGCTGGTTCATAACTATGTAAATAGCATATTTAATATTGAACCCATGTCACCACTCCAGCCTGCCAACTTCAGTAAATAAATATTACGGAACCTTTTGATATGTCAAAGTCTAAGGTAAGATGTTTTGGGCTACAACTGTCAATTTGAAACATATGTTACCCAGTTTCAGCTTTCTTGGACTCGGCTGTCGTGAATTCTGTCTCACCACTCGGCCACCCGGTGCTTAGGTACTAGCAGAAAAATGTATCATTTTCATTACAAAACTCTGTCATCTAAACGCCCTATCCATTGAACTTTATTGAGATAATTTCGATTTCCTCGCAATTTTTCCTTCAATGAATAAACTGTGAAATTTGACTAAATAATCGTTGTATACACGGTAGGCTAGGATGGCTGCGAATTTGTATTTCTAAACTTATTACCTAGCAACAACGACGCGGTCAAAAACGCCTTTATTAATTTACCCCCTTATTCATAAACGTCTCCAAACTTTTTTTTGTGTGACGATGAAGAACTGAGCTCTCAGCCCTGATGGAAAGCAGAAACTGAGGCCGATGGCCATAGTGACCATAAAATCGCCTATGCGCTGCCTACCCTGAGGACTTAGATGGATTGCCTCTATCTATGCCAGTAATTACACCGGCTATCTTACCCCCAAACCGATACACAGCAGTGCAAACACTGCTATTTAGCGGCAGGTTAACGGATAAGATGGTGTTAGCTACCCGGGCGGACCCTGCATGAGGTACTACCACCAGCAAGACTTAATACTATATATACTTAGACTTTATACTTAGCAAGACGCTAAGTATTGTTTGTCCCTCACGCTCTTAATAATTCAGAAAAGTTTCTATAAAATAGAAAAGGGACAAACAATACTTAGCGGCTTGTTAAGTTAGGCCCCCCACAAGGTGGACTGATGACCTGGTGAAGGTCGCAGGAGTCCGCTGGATGCGGGTGGCGCAGGACCGGTCATTGTGGCAATCGTTGGGAGAGGCCTATGTTCAGCAGTGGACGTCTTTCGGCTGATATGATGATGATGATGATGTTAAGTTAGGAGACGTTTATGAGTATAGCTCGGATAGCGAATAAGAAAGAAATATTTTTTGGGAAAAAGTCATTATCTATGAAACAGCCCGAATCCAGAAAACTTCACATAACATTTTTAGTATATAAATATGGTCAGGATTACACCATTAAATCTCCCATCCCCATAGACAATTTGTAATATTTTTCTCCACGTACCTAGTTATGAAATAGGGCACCCGTCTATCGTTAAGACTGCATTGGACATGGGCATGCAAAGCTGCGCCTCATTTGCCGATATCGCGTTGCGTAACGTTGCACGTTGTGATACTCGATAACACTAGTGCGAGGAAATTATCGATATACATTTTGCGGTTAACGTTATTTAGGGCTTCCAATTTGAATATTCGAAAAATATTTGGTCCATTTCAGTATTTGAATAATACGGTATGAGGTATTCGAATCTCTTTTTGGATTTCCCGAAAAATACCATTTAGACGATTTACTGCAAGAATAACATAGTTTTAAATACGAATTTTGCATCAAGTACGTTGCGTAACTGTATTATAAAACAATTGATGGATTTTTTACGAATTTTCATGAAACTTTGGTATGTAACTTGACGTGATACAAGGCTTCCCTAAATTTGGGTACACAAGGTTTCCCAAACTAAACTAACCCTCTTATTCATATCATAAACGTCTGTCTGTCTGTCATATGTGTCGTGGTAGAGAATAGGTGCTGGCTCAGAATAATGATGCAGTGCAACACAGATGTCCAGTGCTATGAATAGTCAGCTATATTTTGTGCACCTACACTTTTTTGTTATCTGACGCACAGTATACCCTTTATCAGCTTAACCAGCTGATAGTATAATGTTGTGCTGGTACAGAAAACATCGATAATAATTTCCCATCTCTACGTGGAATGGGAGATGGGAGCGGCATTTACGACTGCAACTGTCCGAGCCTGCCGCTAATGTGCAGGATCGATCCCGGTACAGGCGCACACAACACGCTACACATTTGTAAACAGTCCACTGCTGGACTAAGCCTAAGCGTATGAACTAATGTCTCTACGAGATCGGATTAAAAATGAGACCATCCGCAGTAGAATCAAAGTAACCGAAGTAGCTCTCCGATTCGCTAAACTGAAGTGGCAGTGGGCGGTGCACATTGCGCGTAGAAGCGATGGCCGTTGGGGCGGGAAGGTTCTCGAGTTACGGCCACGTACCGGAAGGCGCAGCGTGGATGGCCTACACAAGGTGGACTGATGACCTGGTGAAGGTCGCAGGAGTCCGCTGGATGCTGGTGGCACAGGACCGGTCATTGTGGCAATCTTTGGGGAGGCCTATGTTCAGCAGTAAACGTCTTTCGGCTGACATGATGATGATGATGATGATAAACGCATTAGGAGGTAAATGCCCATAATCGCCACGCTGGGCAAGCGGGTTGGCGATCGCAGTTATGTGTCTATGATGACGCTGCTGCCCATCATCAATCAAATCAAAGGATGGTTAGTGACACTTCAATCCCTTAGACGACTCTTACGACACCCGCGGGAAGAGTGGGGATGGTGACAAATGTATTCTTGCTGCCGTCACCACACAGCAACGACACCACACGCTACACATCTGCCTGTAATTAGTCCACTGCTGGACTAAGGCCTCTGCTATTAAGCGTATGGACTAGTCAGCCTCAGTAGCCTTGTTGGTAGTGACCCTACTTACGAAGCTGGAGGTTACGGGTTTAAAAAAAATATTTAATTAAATAAAGGATATGATACCCTTTCATTTGACACCCATATCATGGGGTGGTTTTCATCAACATCAACCAGTCCGCCATCTTGAGAAGGCCGCCTTAATGGATTTGTAATGACGTTTCTTAGTTAATCATGTATTGTCATCAGAACTCAGAGCGTGTGCAAAATTTCATCCTAATCGGAGACCAGAATCGGAGAAGTGGATCAAATTAAGATTTTTAAGATTTTCTTACATACATAGCCAAGTGAAGCTAATATAAAAGCGTCTTAAAAACAAAATGTGTTGAGTAGCAATTTGCATGACAATTTTCTATGAATATATCCAGTAATTTTAGAATGTTCCGCAACAACTTTTACATTGGTTGCTAGTTGACGTGGGCACACATTTTGAGAACTACCGAGCTAATAGTTGTCGATTTCTAAGAACGAACATTTGACAGTAATACACATAGTTCAGTAATTACCCTTATATTATATGACGTTAAGTCTATCCAAAAAAAATTGGTGAGTCTTACCCTCATATAAATAAGCATTAATCTACTTATATAACTGTCAAAAGTATATTTTAGATCTCACAGACTACACAGGCATTTTGGGTAGCATTATCCAAAACCGCGCTGAACATTCAAACAAAAAGCTAAATATAAACACAATCATATTTTGAGCTACGAACACAATCTCTTTTATTCCCTCCACGTACAAATATTCTTCCGCCCACTTCATTGTTGTTTATTTTTTTATTCCGTTCACTTTTCTCTTTGTGCACGACTGTACCAATCAATGGGCTCCATTCACCGATACACACAGACATACGATATTAATATGAAAGCGTTTGCTATATAGGAAATAATTGTAACTGTGTTAGATTGACGGTTGTTGGAATAATCAGAACGTTGGTTAGAATCATGGATTTACATTATACCATCAATCTTCGGGCATTTCTATTTCCGGTTGTATCTCTAATGTGCATTTAAGAATTTGGATATTTTGTATTATTTCCTCGCATAATCACAATTTGTATCCTCCCTAAAGTGTCCCCATAATTTCGTACTACTGCAATGCACAAAATCATCAATTGCTATGCCATAAAGCATTTTGTATTAAAAACTTATAACCAAATGTAAATTCGGAAATTTCGAGGATT
Organism: Thaumatotibia leucotreta; assembly: GCA_025490895.1. Classification (NCBI taxonomy): domain Eukaryota; kingdom Metazoa; phylum Arthropoda; class Insecta; order Lepidoptera; family Tortricidae; genus Thaumatotibia; species Thaumatotibia leucotreta. The sequence continues at coordinate 70,211 of JALPQI010004315.1, read as the reverse complement.
TTCTGTCTTTTTGTTTGTCTGTCTGTTGGCATCATTAGCGTGAGAGAGACAAATCCTCCAAATTTACGATTTTCGTTTTTCACGGTAGGGCTGGTGGACTTCCAGCTTTGTAGGCAGACTAACGATATATTACAGCTCAGATATACCTTAGTTTTGTAGACCCCATGGTAATTTCCCCAACTAAGTATATATTAAACCTGTTATTTTAAAATTAAGTAAATTGAATGCCAAATCTTCCATACTCTTAAAACTTTAATACGAGGAGAAAATTTCAATTCCATTTTTCTAACAATCCGAAACTAGGAAAAGTTTTATCGCACGGAAGTGAACTCCGGAGGCTAAGTGTCATCAATGGGACATATTGTCTGGCCGAGTGCCTTCAGTCGACGTGGAACGAGATACTACAGTTATTGAGGAACATACTTTAGAATTTTTCGAGATATACTGTGAGAAACTGTAGATACGTGACTTCAATCTATAGTACATTACGAGTTGCTTGTGAATTATGTGCTCAAGTTTTTAATGTTGATTTTTTGAGGTTTGCGAAGCACCCATAGGCATGGTAACTGATGTTTTTTGTAATGAGTAATTTCTTCGTAATTTTATTAAGATCAGATAGCATAAATAACGCAGCCTGGCTGGCCAGGATGGTTAGGAGTAGGACCGAAATGGCGAAAGTGATGGCGATTCAATAAGTATATTATTTTTATTTAATTCCTATCATGCAAAAACTCTTTGTGATGAAACAAAAGTTGACCGAAGTATGACATGGGAATGATGGGAGACTGAAGTCAGAACATAATATCTTTTCAAACTGATTGATAATTTAAATTTGTTGTACGATTTTCGAGAAAATTAGTAGTATTTAATGTATTAAAATTCGACGAACCGCGAACATGAGTTAAATAAAATAGAAAAAAATGAGCAGCTGAAAAATTTGCGTCAAAGGATTTTTCATCTAAAACTAAAATAAATCCAACTAGTTTATTAACTTTGCAAACGGAGTAAATTTTTTTCTACTATATTAAAACCGTCCAAGAGTTTTTCTTTGGTTTTTAATACTGTTGACCCTCAGTCAAAGTTATATTTAGTTAGCCATAATCAGGTATATACCTCCTAATACTTCAAAAGTATATCCCAATAATATTCATAAAAATCGTTTTTAGTACAGATGGTGACTTTTTTAGGCTCTAATGCGAGAAGTGGGTCATTTTACGTCAGGTTCGAAACTTCGGAGGGCCATCTGTACTAAAAAACGTCGTACGAGACACGTGCAAAAACGAAATTTGATGTTTTTTGCACTTGTGTCGTAAATAGTAAATATTTCAGTTGCGTTGCGTTACATTGTTTAAAAAAATTGGAATCTCGTTATGTGTAGGAATTTATGAGTTTGAGAGATGACATCATTTCAGTTTGATTCTGCCGCCAGCATCTTCGGTACAATGCACGAATTAATAAACTAGGAGCATTCCATGAAAACATCAAATTTTTGTCGCTTACGACTCACTATGGTAGCTACCCTAATAAAATATGCTAGCTGTTAGGAAACACTGTCAATCTTAAAGCCTTGATATGTTATTATTATGCCGTAATTCAGCTTACTAATTTAATTTTTCAAAAGTATTGAAAAGACAGTGTCGCTTACGACATGTTTTCATGGAATGCTCCACTAGTGGATGTGAAATGCTAGCTTTTTAGTATGAAAACCGGTGTCGTCAAACTCACACAATCCCATTTTACGTAGATACATGCATACAATTACAAAATGTTTTTAATTGGTAGCAGTTTTCCATACCCATAAGGTAACAACACTAACAACCAGTTATCATTCCCACAATGAAATTCATCTGTATATTGTTTTAGTCAGGGTCTAAATTAGAATGTTCAAGTTATGCATCTTGCGTCTTTTTCTTTCTTTTACAAAGTCTTCTAATACAGCTACGTAATACAGCTACTCCAAACAAGGTGGCGCTACTGTATTAAAATGAGCGAGTAATGGGTCTAAAAACCAGTTTATCTAACATCTACGACTACGCAGAAATAATTACGAATCCTAGGTCACGTTACACTGGTGATACGAGACCTCTACTCGCCTGTGAGTAGCCGACAAATAAGAATAGGACTACATGGACTGGACAACCCCAAAACACAAAAAGTCGTAAGTGACTGTATATCCTTATCTTGTTACGACTTTTTGTTATTTTCCATAGGGCAATACGTATACATTATCGATATTTAAATAGTATTGATATTTCATTAGCGTTAAAGGCGGGAAATTTGAAAATTTTGATTGGCTGTTCGATTTTTTTACGGTTCCTACTGACTAGCAAATAATAATAAAGTAAAACTTTGTCAACCGACTTCATAAAGAGGTTCTCAATTCGTCTATTAGTTTTTTTTGTATGTGTTTGTGTATTACGCGATTACCCATTCAATTATGAACCGATTTTGAATTTCCTTTGTTCAAAAGTGTATACTCGCGACTCGCGAGGTAGTCCTATTGGATTTTGGTTCTGATCTAATGATGGGATCCGTGCGGAATTGAGGGAACTCCTCAATTTCGAAACGCACTTGTATGGTGATTTCGGTGTTTTTTTAAGAACCTTGAGTAGTTCCATGAGAAAGCCACAATTTAGGACCTGATAGTGGAAAACCAGAGATGGCATAAGAGGAAGTGCTCTATTATTCGCAGTTCTGTCAACCAATTTCAAAATATTCTTCATTTATTTTTAAGAATCAACCTCCACTGCAGTCTCCTTTCATTTTAATCTGATCTAATGATGGAATCCATGACGAACTGAGGGAACTCCTCAAATTTGAATGGCACATTGATGGAGATTTGAGAGTTTTCTTCAGTACCTAACTGGAGCATTTTCTCGCGGAAACTGCTAATTTGGACAAGGGGACCTAAGGATGAAGACCAGGAAAGCCTTAAGTGGAACTACTTTGTAACATGCAGTTCTAGTTAACTCTTTTTTATGTAATTGGAGGCAAACGAGCAGACGTATCACTTGATCGTAAGCGATTACCGTCCCGTCCGTACTTACAAGCAGCACATACAATCGATATAAATAGTAGTAACAATTAATATAAATAGTAAATAGCAGTAGTAATCAAATAAAAAAACAGGTGACCAGGTGGTAAATTTAATAAAACTTTTAATTATTATTCTTGTTTAACATTTCAACAAGTACATAACGATAAAACAATTAAGAACCAGGTTCTGAATTCGATCGATTCATATTGTATTATTTTAGTACTGAATTCGGACTATTTTTGCGGAAACCAATTGACTTGTCCAGTAGCTTCGATCCATTTATTTTTAATTTCAGCATCTTTTGGGAATCTGAAAATGTAGAAAATATATTATAGGTATGTAAAGTATGGAATGCACATCGGTTAGTAATAGTGTATTAAAATCCGATTTATCGCTTAATACTCAGTAAAATGTATAGTTATAAGTTAAAATAAACATTTATTTTCAAAACTACAATTTATGTACATAGATTAAATCTAACTAATCTACTTAACCTAACCTATATCTAAGATTGGCCCTTGTGGCATTGTACCGAGGATGCTGGCGGCATTTCCTCGCTGTATCGCAATACTGATGCGTTGTGCGAGGAAGTCGCCAGCTCTTCGGTCTTTAGTTACATCAACCAGACGTTTCGCGATCTCAGCAAACAATTTGCGTGCGCTGGGGCCCCAAGAACCTAAAGTTTCTACGCCAAACGGTACAAAATCGTACTCTTTGCCGAGGCCCTTATATTTATTACGTTTTAAAAATTCGGCATTTTCAGCCGCAGCGGCTGCCTTAAACGTAGTTCGTTGAAGATGGGACGGTGCCAGGGTATCTACGCAAGTAGCATCCCATACCAACATCCGTCCCAAGCTCCAAGGAACCAAAGACACACCATCAGGTCTCTTACCATCATCCCTAATAATACCAGTAGGCTCAAGAAGAGCAGGTACGTTGATCGTGGCAAGAGACCTGCGGATTATGTCGTTAAGCGTCGCATGTCTGGAAATACGGCCTGCGCTTTTTTGACAACTTAGTCCGTGATGTCCCAGTCGGTCCACGTCTGTGCGACAACAGCATAAGTGAGCATAATACATAATGTATAGTTATAACTATACATTTTTTACTTGATTACATTCCCTACTGATAATTAAATATCGAACGCTGATATATCATAACATTAACATTATCGATATAAATATCGACTTTGGACAGCCTATGAGTAGCGAACCTTGTTTGACATTTAGAGTAGCGAATGTTCTAGAGAAATGTATACAATCTTAACAAAAGATTGTGAACTCTATTCTCTGAAAAATAAAATTGAATTTGAATAACAAACGTACGTAAATAATAGACGAAGCAACATGTTTTTGTATTTATTGAATTAAAATACAAAATAATACTTACCGGTGGTAGGAAATACCTCCATGTGAAATATTTTTTTTGCTGTTATTTCTGCAGCTCAGTACAGCACAATACGGCATTGTTTATTTAATAACCGATTTTTTATTCGCGATTCGAACTTTCAATTTCTGACACGGCCCATCACGTACTAATCATAAGTGCGCGTGAAGTATGAACTCCGCATCATAGTATCGGCTACACGGGAACGCCTACTTGCCATCTCCATTTACTCCGTGGTACAATGCCACAAAGGGCCAGTCTTAGATATAGGTTAGGTTAGTTAGATTTAATTTATGTATATAAATTGTACCTACTGATTTGAAAATAAAGAACGATAAATATAATGATTCTGAGTAAATGTACATGAGCGTAAAAGTCAATATTATGAAGACATGAATTCAACATAGATATTTTTTTTCTACCGGAAGGCGTAGCGTGGGTAGGCCCCCCACAAAGTGGACCGATGACCTGGTGAAAGTCGCAGGAGTCCGCTGGATGCGGGTGGCGCAGGACCGGTCATTGTGGCAATCTTTGGGGGAGGCCTATGTTCAGCAGTGGACGTCTTTCGGCTGATATGATGATGATGATGATTTTTTTTCTTAAAAACGTGCCAATGTTAAAGTGGCGACGATTATTTTACCTTAAAGAGAAAGATGGCTACAATTCATAATCATATTGCTTTAAGTAGCGAGCTCCTGTAGATTTATTTTAGAATTAATATATATTTCTACATTTAGCTTAATTATGGTTTACTCGTGACCGATCATAAGCTCAACAGATTATAAATAACTTTTAATGAGTTTAGTTGTAATTGGACACATCGTTAAACTAAGTTTAATGAGACTGTCCTTGTATTACAGATCCGGAAAATTTAACAAATCTGCTTGTCACATGGTATATTCAAAACGCAGTACTTATTAATGACATTCCTACTAATATAACAAACGTGAAAATAACTGTCTGCCTGTCTGTTACCTACTCTATTACGAGTAGATAGTGGAATTATTAAGAGCACAGACAGGCAAGTTCATGAAAATTTGGTATTATAATAGTTTCAGTCACAGACAAAGACAGAGGATAGTCTTATCTCGTTTAAGCTCGATTTCACTAAGCTTTTCTTCCTGCAACCATATATAACATGGACGTCTAACGCCAGATCAAAATGCCCCCAGAAACAAATTGTTCAATTGTGCCAAGATGGGCAGGACATAGCGTTTTTCTTAACACCGCGTATATTTCGGCGCAACATCTTTGACAAATGTTTATATCGACGGCGAAAAGCAAACACGTAGTAACCCACAAAATAGAAATTGTTCACCAGAGCCGAAAAACCTCCAGAGTTTTGAGAAAAAAATCATAACTTTCGTATTTATGGACACATCTTATTAAAAATTGGACACAATATCCACATTTTTTTTGTCTTTAATTTCATTTAAATAATTTTCTCCATAAGTTATTACAAGTGGAGTTATGTGGGTTATTACGTTTTGGTTGTTTTTTTACAGTTAGCAAACACGTAGTAACCGACGTCAACAAATGTATGAAATAGCATTTTTCTATCGTTTTTGTGGATAGCGAAAACGCAGTAACCCACTTTAAGTTTACTAAAAGTAACAGTAATAAAGTGTTAAACCACATGCTTTAGATAATTTCAATGAGCCTAGTGCTGTAACACTATTTGTTTTCGTATTGTAAGTATTTTCAAATGCATTAAATGTATTGCCAACATTTTTAGGATGACTTTTAAAGTGACTTTAATGGAATCGCGAAACAAAACACACGACGTTTCAAATGTTTCGTTAAAAATGAGAAGAGACTTAAAGGAATTAAATATGAAAATCAAACCACTTGAAGTGTAATAATCAAAAATAAAATAATTAAATTAAAAACGAAAGGTATAAGTATACATTTATCTTGAAAAATCATAATTAGACTTTTATAAAATGTATAGTTTTAGCAAAGTATAACATAATTGAGCCCAGTTTAAACAAGATAAACAACTAAAAAATCTATAAGTACTTCTATCTAGCACGTTTGAGACTGATAACATTTTTTAGTTGTTTATCTTGTATCTAAAGTATTAATCATTTATTCGTAACCATGAAGATAAATTATTATAATATTTATAATAATATAAACGCAATACGAGCTTGGTTCCTACATATAGAAAACATAATGAGATCCTATTAAATAATAAAGAAACGTCCACGCTGGACAGAAGAAACGACTAAAAAAGTATGTCATTCTATCTTTATACTACTTTTGCTCAGTCTATATCTGCAGTATCAGTTATCTTCATTAATAATCATGTAGTTAATTATTATAATATAAACACAACGTTAACTTTGTATAATATACCCATACTAACAAAAGAAAAGCCTACTTTAAATATGTCCAAATAAAAAAAATTAAAAGTTAAACATTGTTAATAAAATTAATCACTTTAATATTTTCTTCGGTTACCGAATAGAAACGGATAGTATATTAATTAAATTGAACTTTATCCCGATGTTTCGAACAAACAAAATAAGAAAGATAAGTACAAAAACTACCCACAAAGAAAAATTTACTTAACCACAGACAATATTATATTTTAAGGGTGGATGTACATCCACCAACAACATACTAAAATGCAAATTAAGCTAGTTATTCATTACAAGTGGTTCTCTGCCTTTTCGCCGAAAATTTTATTGCCGAATCACTTCCCAACCAACTTTTCGCAGAAGTGTCATTTGTTAGTGAATTTCATTTCCCAACTTTACATAATCCAACCTAACCGAACCCAACTAGTGGGTAATTCTCATTTTCCAACTATGGGGTTGGGAAATGGAATGGTTGCGAAATAATTAGTTGCCAAAAGTTATTCGGCAGAATGACACTTCTGCGAAAAGTTGGTTGGGAAATGAAATTCGGCATTACAATTTTCGACGAAAACACAGGATACCATTACGTGTATTTTCAAAATGAAGACAAGAAACAAAATAAATAATCTACGCTGGTTCTATCCCTACGCCTCTGTCCTTCCTTTGTATGATTGTATTGTTAGGAACCTTCCTACCTGGGGTACCTACCCCAATCTTGAGACCGGCTAGAAACTCAGGGGGACAAATCTTTTCAAAAAACATTTGCAGTAAGGCTTTGGTTCTCGCTAAGGAGAAGAAATCCATTCCTAGAATGTTGCGTGAGGTCATTGTAATAATGAAATATTCAAATTTTAATAGGATAGAAACAAGCTTATCTCTATCACCAGCTTGGGATCCTATAGTTCATCTAATAAAGGAGCAGACAGGCTCGCATAGACCGTGAGACTAATGGGTACGACGGTATTGAGCTTTTTAGTACAGGCAATTTTTACAAATAAGAAATACGTATGTATGTAGGGTAAAAGCACCAATAGATGACTGCCACCCAGAAGTTGACTGATAGGTCTAAAAATCTAAATAATTAAATCAGGAATAATTTTACACGCCCGGGAGTATTTTTCTCACATGCGGCAACACTATATCGTGTCTCACATGCGAATTACCAGACAGTTAAGCCACGCACGCGGCAGTGAGCGGCCGTCGAGTTTGCGTTTTGCGCCAAAATCACGTTTTATATGGGATCCTTAATAAGAAGAGCCCTCAAAAATTTAAGCTTTTAATTACGTAAAAAATCGAATATGGCTTTTATTTCCTTGATACACTTCAGTATAGATTTTAGACTAATATCTCTATTGTGTATATTATAAAGAATAGTTTTGTTTTATTTAGTTTATGAGATATTTGCTGGTCAAGTTATGGTTCCAATATTATGTGTTCGGGCCAAAAGATGAACGACGGTCAACTTTTGGGCAAAGGCTCGTATTTTCAAACGCTTGTGTAAATTATAATAAAATAGCTACATGCAATATTTAAACATAAAATTACAATCAGTTTTGTAGATGTTTTTTTGACCAAAAGATGAACGAGCCTTTTTTCATGTAACACGTTTTAAAGTAATTTATTTTTGTATGAAAACGGGATTGTTCAACTCAAGAATCGCTGTCCAAAACGTGAACTAGGAAAATTTGCTGGTTCATCTTTTGGGTCGGATTCCAATAAATGAATTTGAATCAATTTAGTTCGTTCATTTTGTTAATACGGTGCCCGAAACATGAACCAACTGATTTTATTGAACGGTTGAACTTGGGACAAGTTAAACTTTTGTTCTTAGAGATCAGATTGTTACATAATATACACCGTGCGTATATTTCATTAAAAGAACGTCAAATACAATTAATTTATCTAAGAAACGAACGTTTTTACTTTGCTCTATTCATCTATTGGGGTCTTGCCGTTCATATATTGGTCTCGCTATATTGCGATTATGCTGGTTCATCTAATGGGGTCAAATTGTTCAGAGATAGGGCACTTTGTTCAACTACTGGGAAATTTGACTCCTTTTTTAGTATAATCATTTTTATAAAATGACTAAAGTTTAAAACGAGACACAAAAATAGCTTATTCTAAACTCAATTAAATGCGAAATCATATAAAAAAATAAAAATTGATGAATATGAGTTACATCATATAGAAAAAAATATTTAAAGTTGGGAAAGTTGCTTAACTGTTCATCTATTGGTGATTTTACCCTAAATGTAAATAATATGTATGTTTCGGTTTAGTGCACGTGGATCTTAAGAAGTACTACAAATGTTTTTTTGATAGATGTGTCCCGCTGAGTTTCTTGCCGGTCCCAAAATTGGGATACGTTCCTAACAATACAATCATACAAAAGAAGGGATTTCTTCTCAGTTCAGAGGTGTAGGAATAGAACCGGCGTAGATTATTTATTTTGTTTTTGTCTTCATTTTGAAAATACTTATAATGAATAACTAGCTTCATTTGCAATATTTATAATATCTACATCCCTTAAAATGCCTGTGGTTTAGTATATTCTTTGTGGGTAGTTTTGTACTTATCATTCTTATTTTGATGTAAGTAGATCTATCAAATTTCCTCGATTGTCAGTCGCCCGCAGACCACGAACCCCTATAAAGTGTTCGAAACGTCGGAATGAAGTTAAATTTAATGAATATACGTGCGTTTATCCGTTTTATTTTTTTTATTTTAATCAGTAATCACTTTAGGCAAAATTCTCGTTATAATGTTTCAAAATTCCAAACACTTCGACTCACTTTCGCTCCGCGTACCGCACTGAGTGACGTCGCAAGCGTATGCGCAATAGCGGCGACTGCCACGTTAAAACGTTTTAAGGCGCGCGAATCTAAGCCCCTACACCCTACAAAAGTGAAGTAATTATTAAGTAGCTAGCTTTACGTGATCCTTGTAAATGCAGTAAAAGACAAGATTCTCTAATTTGATACTGCTAGCCAAAATATTATTTCCTGCCAAATGGCGTAACTGCAAGACTTTCAAATCTATGAGCGGCAAACACGTAGTAACCAGCATCGTCGTCAGAACAACGGGCGGTTTTAAGTGCTGTAAATGCTTTGATTTAAATAACAGAGGTTTTTTTGCTACTTACTACGTATTTGGAGAATACATTTCAAGAAAAATGGGAAAATTTGTAGTTCCTAATTTCCTTGTTTTTCATCATATCGGCACGCGGATGGCACCAATGGACGCGGAAAAAATCGAAGATTCCGAAAGTGCAATAAAAAATTTTTTGACCTTGTGTTGGTTACTACGTGTTTGCTTTCCAGCGTCGATATGTAGAATAAAGCCAATCAAAACTCTGATTGACCAATCACAACTATTTTTAGATGGCGGTTTAAGTTTTTATAGGTTGATATTGAAATTCGTTGCCGTGATGCATTGAAGAGGGGGTGACAGTTTTCAACTAATATTCAGGACCGTTTTTGAAAGACAATTTAGTATGGCGTCGTGCGGCTTCCATGTTTTATTTGTTCGTAGTTTTCTTCGAAGAATAACGGTTACTCTCGGATAATAATGTCAAAACTCCATCGTAATTTGACACTTATCTTAAGGTGCATTCAGACCAAACGAGCATTCGCTATTCTAACCCCCTACTGTACGAAATTCGATCGTTACACAAAAAGTGATTCGTTGATTTCGTAGAGTGGGGGATAGAATAGCGAATGCTCGTTTGGTCTGAATGCACCTTTAGAGTAAGCGTTATTCTTCGAGTCAAACGTTTGGCGAAATCGAAATCGAGCCTAAAACGTAAAAAATATTTGCTCGCAATTAATCTATGATTTATTCTAAGAATTAAATTTACTCTTGTGTGGTCAAATCGACCCATGAATCTCATGATTGGTCAGTTACCAGTGGGGCTACCATGATCTCTTAACACGTTCAATGCGGTAGGGGGTCTTTCGACCCCTTACAAGATATGGTTAATTAAGAGTTGAGCTAATTGCCGCAGCTAAGATGTTAAATGCAATTCAGTTTAGGATCGGCTTGTCAGTTTTTGACAGTTATTCGATGGAACTGACACGTCGCAATTCGGTTTAGGTCATAAACTGAATCGCATTAGTAGATCGTAAATAGTAGTCTATTGCTATTATTATTATATTTCAATTTATTTAAAATCAATTTTGGTTTAGTTTTTTTTTTAATGCATGTTAGTTGTAAGATGTACCATGATTGTTTGAAAAAGCAAGTCCCGCCAAGTTTCTTACCGTTTATATTTTACAGACAAACGGGTCTTAATCGCGTAAACTTACGTTTAATTATATCCTGACGTTTCTTACCGTTTCTTCTCGGGTCAGCGGTGTAGGGTTAGAACCGGAAGTAGTTTTAATACTTAGACGATTCAAAAGAGTTTGTGGCTATTCCAATTTGAATAAAGAATTATTTGACTTTGACTTTAGTCCCCCTGGCCTCCTGGATGGCGTTATCAATACAAATCTGTACAGGCAAAGTCGAGGACAACAGCTAGTATAATCATTATGAAAAAAAAACTGACGTAACAAAAACCAATAAAAGTTTTACAATAATTATGAAGTGCATAAAAATACAATGGCATTTATGTACAGAGACACAGACATATATACAGAGTTGAATCAGACAGAAGATAAGCGACCAAGAGATGTTCTTTTACGAACAGTTCTGAAAGTAGCTCAAAGTAAATATGCACCAATTAAGAATTTTGAGAACGAACATTTACATTATTTTGCTTTCAGAACGACGTACCTATAAAGCAATATTTTTTTAAAATTACTTGTTATGAATAATTTGATGAATAAATTATTTATCCTAAAAAACAAAGTACCTAATATATGAACGGGTGTGATCTCTTCTACTGTGCCTCAAAATACAATTTGGGGGAGAAGGGGGAGGTAGCTAAACAGGCTTTATTGCAAACTCCAACACAGGCGAGACATAAAAAATCCGCAAATATTTGCTAAGAAAATGGAGTACCTTTTGAAGACTTGTTCTAGAGTGATGGTAAATAACAATAAAAGCAGCGCGACGCGTTATTTTCTGAGCATTGACTGGTTACAAGGTTCGATATGGTTTATCAATATCGCATCCTTAGTCTGTATTCTTATACTCTGTTTGGTTAGGTATTTAACTAAATGTAACAATCTTGCAGTAAATTTTTTTATTGCAAGATTGTTTAAATTTAGTTAAATACCTGACCAAACAGAGTATAGGCATTTAGATAAACGTGAACAAAAACTACACTCAAATGGCCCCTTAAGCCAATTGAGGGTAGATGGAAACATGACATTATCAAATAATGTAGGTTAAAGTTTTTGTCATTTATTTATTATGACATAGTTCAAGAAGAATGCATGGACAGTGTCCCCAGAAAGATGATGGCAATGCAACGCTGAACGATATATTGACCAGCCTTCTGGTCACCGGTGGCATCTATCAGGCGTGAGGCTATATCTTAGGATAGCCGACGCGCATTGGGTCTCCAAGGTCCCAGCGTTTTGCACTCAAACGCCTCAAACTTAGTAGCTACTGCCGAGGGTGTAGGTTAAAGTCACCTCGGTCATAGTTCATAGTTCCAGGTGGGTTTGTATTTGGTTGGAAAATGTAAACAAATATTAGAACTACATCACAACTTCCGCCAACCCAGTGTGTGGTTTGTTGGCAGACGAGATTTCAAATAATATTAGATAAAAGTTATATCTGTTATCTATCTAATAAATTCGTCGTTGCGTCTACAAAAGTCGCCATGCGTTTAATTTAAGTTATGACTTTGAAATAACCCGGGAACAACACAAATCGTATTTATTGAATGAAGAGAATCCCATAGGTACATTATAGGTATTTGTAGCGTAGGTACAACACGTTATCAGTAAAATTGAAGATCAACTGCAATAACAACGAATTCGTGATCGGCCGTGAAAGGTTTAAATTAAGTCATATATTAAAACAATTAACGCTCGATTTTTATTAAGGGCGGGTTACACCACACCTGACAGGCTGATCAACATTACCCAGCAGATTACTATGATTTTTCCATTATAATAAATTTTAGCTAACGAATGGTAGGTACCGAAATATAAATGCGCACGCTCTATCTTGTTATTGCATGTTGATTGTATTATTGTGGACATCTTTTATTGACTTTGTTTACTGTACACTCAGTTTTGTAAATTTCTTATGTACTGCTGTTGATGCCCCAAATAAATAAAAAAATGCTGGCAGACGGTTTGGTGCAATCCACCCTAAAGGTCGAACACCGTTAAATCGTTCATTAAAATTCATTGTAAGTTTCGTAGTAACATCCAGTCTGTCAAGTTGGTTGTAAAACCCGCCCTGTGTAACTATTTTACATTAGTGACAGGCAATTGTAAATCTCTATTAAACTATTAAAGCAATAGAGTTCTATCACAAACACAATTTTACCAAACTCTCAGTCTCTTATCGTCTGTAATGTCTTAATTGAGCAAACTTTATCTGTACTTGATTCTGTCCTTTATTAGTCCACAATTTGCTCCAATTCACAACTTTATCAGTGCCACTGACAGCGTCGCATATTCTGGTATTGTGTCTCAAAAGTTGGAGAATTAAAGTAATGCTCTTTTGTTTTTGACAGGAGCAGAATTTGAAACTTACGGGAACGAAAGAAAGCGATGGTCTTTTTCTGTCGTTATTTTTAACTATTTTACAAAATGAAAAAGATCACTGTAAATCCTGAAAATAATAGCTAACAATTACTTAGAACTTATTAAATTCGAAATATTGGATGTCATATACCAAAGAAAAATCGACAAAGATCACCAACGTCCGAGGTGAAGTATTAAGGTACTATTAAGTAGTGTGACTACAGGGGAAAAAAATAAAAGCACGAATCAAAATATTTCTCACAATACATTTAATTATTAAATTCGATTTATGTCGAATAAACTCACAACAAAAGAAAGTCAATAAATATTTTTACTAAGCATATTTCGTTATTTGGCTAGTTATGGGGCAAATGAGACACAAACCCAACATTTAACTAATCAATCTTTTGGACGGCCACAATAGGTACACTTTAAATTGAATACACTTCGGGTAGCGCTATCAATAACAGTAACTAAGTCTAATAAGTTTTCAATTCTCATCAATTTACGCAATTTTATTATTAACACTGAGTGAGTTCCTATTTACTGCAAGTTGCATTGCAATGTAATCATATCAAAAATTGGTAATTAAGTATAAAAAAAATTAAAGAAATGAACTAAAAAGTTAAACGTCTTCGTCTAGGACAAAATATTTCCATATTGTACTAATTTATTTAATATTAACACTAAAACTTTTCACCATACATAATTATTTAATCTCGTCCCCCCTCTTTATCATTGTACAATATGGAAATATTTTGTCCTAGACGAAGACGCTTATTTGTCGTTAAAGGTTACAATCAAGTTACAAAGTGTTATATTTATTTTTCTTTCAGCTGTGCCGTGATTAAATTTAGCAGGAAATTGAACTGATTTAGGGTGTATTATGTGAATGCCGTCGTTACCAAAGTCTACGCGAACCAATGGTACATCGCTATCGTATAGTTGAGCACGTCTGTAATACGGCCATATGATTTCAGTGATGTGACCTATAATTGCTCCATTCACTCACAAGTCCCTTAGCAACGTCAACGTTAGACCTCAACATAACTTTAGCACCAACAAATATTTCTAGTTCTTTTGGAAGACCTCCTGTTTTGTTAATGTCCGTGTGTATTATTTTATTAATATCAATCTGATCATTCTTTTTTGATCCATCAATTAATGGATCTTGTGCTATTATTTTAAACATTTGTGTATTCTTCTGTCGGTATTTTGCCTATGTGTGCGTTGTTCTAACGATTCGTTTTCTCTATGTTTAGCAGTAGCTAAACTTATTTTTTCTAAGCATTGCCGCTTGTGGACATCGCTTTCATTAGCAATCTTCTCCTGTCTCTTCAATTTCGCCTTCTCTAAACGTCGTTTTCTATTTTCTTCATGTTATTCCCACGAGTTTAGGACAAATAACGGTCCATCCTCCCAGAGGTCCGTTGTAGAGGGATAAGGGCTACAATACAACAGGGTTCGCCCTGGTACCCCGAGGCACAACGTTAGCGGCAAGACATGTTTATACACCCTCATACCATTCAGCCCTCGGCACGTGCTCACCTTGGCATTGGGTCATCCATCCAATCAATCATATATAATTAATATGGGACGAAAGCAAGAGACTCGTCAAGACGAATCAAACGAGACCAAACTCGATGGGGTTGCGTCGTTTAATTACGGAGTTCCTATGGCCACCTTCCGGCTCCAACATCAGACCCTGGTTACCATATAGTATCAAAGTACTCGTCAAGACTAATCCAATGAGCCCAAACTCGATGGGGTTGCGTCGTTTAATTACGGAGTTCCTATGGCCACCTTCCAACTCCAACATCAGACCCTGGTTACCATATAGTATCAAAGTACTCGTCAAGACTAATCCAATAAGCCCAAACTCGATGGGGTTGCGTCGTTTAATTACGGAGTTCCTATGGCCACCTTGCAACTCCAACATCAGACCCTGGTTACCATATAGTATCAAAGTACTTGTCAAGACTAATCCAATGAGCTCAAACTCGATAGGGTTGCATCGTTTAATTATGGAGTTCCTATGGCCACCTTCCGGCTCCATCATCAGACCCTGGTTACCATATAGTATCAAAGTACTCGTCAAGACTAATCCAATGAGCTCAAACTCGATAGGGTTGCATCGTTTAATTACGGAGTTCCTATGGCCACCTTCCGGCTCCATCATCAGACCCTGGTTACCATATAGTATCAAAGTACTTGTCAAGACGAATCTAATGAGCTCAAACTCGATAGGGTTGCATCGTTTAATTACGGAGTTCCTATGGCCACCTTCCGGCTCCATTATCAGACCCTGGTTACCATATAGTATCAAAGTACTCGTCAAGACGAATCTAATGAGCTCAAACTCGATAGGGTTGCATCATTTAATTACGGAGTTCCTATGGCCACCTTCCAGCTCCATCATCAGATCAGCTCTATGTCACAATAACATTGCATTGTCATTCGATTTATACATGCATTCTAAATTTCAGCTCAATCGGAAACCGGGAAGTGGATCAAATTTAAGTTACAAGATTTGATTACAGAACGACAGACAACGGGACAGGTGAAACTAAAAATAAAAAAAAAAGCTTGTAATAATAATAAACAGCCGCTGAATACAAGATTATTGATTAAATGCAAACAAAAAACATGTTCCAACTGCGAAAAAAATGTTTAACACGACGCCAAACAAGTGAACAAAATAACCCCGTCTCGGCGTTTTTCCGTGGAATCGAACAATGACGTCATGTGTGCTGCAAAAGGCTCGGAAAGCCGACGGATGCGGCAGCAGTCTTTTGTTTCACGGGCGACCGGGGAAGCTAGGGCTGCGTTAAAGGTTTTTTTCGCCATAGAATAAGTACTGCCTACTTCGCACAGAGACTTCTCTTAATAAGGAATCCAATGTTTGACAGTGCGAGTCCACGAATCATGTACCCTAGCGAACGCGTAGCTCCTGTTCTTACTGATAGGAAGCGTTGTCGGATGTTGCATTATGTCAAACTCCAGCAATACAGACAGTACAGTCACGCTTCAAGTTAAGCAGTCGCGTAAGCAAAGGGTACCCAAAAATGTTTTAGAAGACTTAAAGTTTTTTGCATGGTGAATGGCTTAGCTACGTATCGACGAGAAAATTCCGAAAGCTTGATGGTAAAGTGCTTGCAACGAAGCGAACCAAAAGACACCAGCTCACCGCACATATGTCACACATACATTTAATTTTATTGATAATCTTTAAACTGAAAGAGAATGTCGTCAATGGCAACTTGCATGAGAATTTACTCATGTAACAGTAATTTTAGGCAATTTCGAGAAAATTCTGCAACTTCTACACAGCTAGACCGGCTACAAGTAGAGCATGATTTAAGTCCTTAACTCTTTCGGTGACAGTACGTCGACAGGCGGGGTGCTTGTATGGTTAACGCAGTTTAACTCTTTCACTGTCAGCGAAAGTGTTAATCTTAGCTGCAAAATCTTTGTATCCCGGTAAATGAACTCTTTGTGAAGATCCTTGAGATGAATTCTGAAGCACTAAGGTATTCACTAACAATGTGATGTAATCTCAACTCACCATAGCCGCCACATACGAAACATACAAAATGAAAGAATGTCTCAAGTTCATGTAAAGATATATGCGATTTTAGTGCATAAGCTTGTAGTAATTAGAAGCATATTCGCTTGAATCAATGCAGTATCGAGTCGTTTGTCTTTGGAAGGTATTCTGTGTATGCCTGACCATAAGATCGCGGTATAATTATATGCTATATTATTATTATAGCCTATATTCTTTTAACACGTTCAATGCGGTAGGGGGTCTTTCTACCCCTTACAAAGTATATGGTTAATTACGAGTTAAGCTAATTTCTGCAGCGAAGGTGTGTTATATGTTAATACATACATATTATAATAAAAATAGTTGGCCCAGACCACTTAAAAACTGATACCACACTGAAGAAGTTCAAAATACAGCAAACAAAAATACCGGAATACGACTATCTTATATAGGCAGGTCAGTAGATACCTATCCTGAAAACAAACCTATTTGAGTTTACCATAGGATTCTCTTGATTTGCTTAACAGCTTTATCCCATGTTTAGTTTCACATCCACATACATCATCTGTATATCTTAGTCCACTGCTGGACGAAGACCTCACCCATTAACTATAGTAAATGCTCATAATCGCCACGCTGGGCACGCGTATCGGCGATGGCAGTAATTGTCCACTATAATGATACTGCCGCCCATCATCAATCTTCTTAAAACGAATGGTCAGTGACGCTTGAATCCCTAAGTCGACTCGTACGACACCCCCGGGAAGAGTTGCGGTGATAATGATAACAAATATATCCTTACTGCGTTTTTTTTTACATTCCTTAGCATCAGACCACTTTTCTCCGTTTTGCACCACCTACTATCAACTTTTACTTTCTTATCTCCTCTACCCAAAGGTTGTCTGTAAGAGATCGCTCTTTAGCGATAAGACCGCCTTATGTTTACCTCTTTTAAACATGTAGGATGTTAACCTTAATGACATAGGTATCTCGATGCTTAGACGAGTTGCCAATCGCTAACGCTTAATCGTCAATCGTTAACGAAAGGCGGCTAACTGTCTTTGTCGCACTAATATAAAAGAGTGACAGAAACTACGATACGCTACTACTATAAGACACAAGTACAAGAGTACAGTAAAAGTCGTACGATACACGTGCGAAAATGAAATTCGTAACTCTTGTCGATTTAAAGCACTCCCTTCGGTCGTGCTCTAATTTATTTCCACTCGTTTCGAACTTCATTCCTTTCGCACTCGTATCGTAATGTATTCTTGATCATGCCTGTCATGATCAGCTATCTTGAGTATAACGGCCACTTATTTTGTATCCTTCTCTCTATATATTCGCACGAACACGCGAGTATAAGCGGGATGCCTGGCGGCAGCTCATGGTGGCGTAAGCTCATCTATTTCATAGTGATGCCATAACTCAAATTGTAAGAAATTACTTACTAAGTGTTGCAAGATGTTGCAAATTCCGTGGAATGCATTTCGCACAAATGTATCAATCCTGCGTGAGCTCAACATCAAGACGAGACTGTCGACTACTTGTATGCGCAGGATACTGGAGTTTTTCGGACACAGCCAGAAAGGAGGTCCACAACCTTGAACAGCTAATAGTCACTGGGAAGGTTGATGGCAAACGACCTAGGGGCCGTAGTCCAACAAGGTGGTCAGATCAGGTTCGCTCCGCTCTAGGCGCCCTTGCATGATGCGAAGAACAGGCATAGATGGCGGGACACCGCCAGAAAGAACTTAATCCTAAGAGGACTTCACGACCCTCAGCATTGAGGAATACGACGCAAGGAGGAGGTTTACTTTCATCATCATCATCATCATCATCACATCAGCCGAAAGACGTCCACTGCTGAACATAGGCCTCCCCCAAAGATTGCCACAATGACCGGTCCTGCGCCACCCGCATCCAGTGGACTCCTGCGACCTTCACCAGGTCATCGGTCCACCTTGTGGGGGGCCTACCCACGCTACGTCTTCCGGTACGTGGCCGCCACTCAAGAACCTTCCCGCCCCAACGGCCATCGGTTCTATCGGTTTACTTTATTTATAGGTATTTTGTATTTTCTATGGTAAATAAATTAAAAAACAAAAAAAAAAGCTAAGCACTTGTCATAGTGACAAGGTTCTAGAGTGGACTGAGGTGCCATAGGTTGAGTCGTACATGTCTAATATGTACAAAAACAATGATATCGATAAGACTCAGGCCCCAAAATTATGCTATGCTCACCAGTGAGACTTGTACCATATTACTATATGAATTGTATCCAAAATGGTACATTTTTACCTCAGTAAAGAATCAATATTTGGTCCATATATTTTACAGCGATCATTTTGTTCAATACAAAAAGCAATGAGCCTTTTATGTAGATATTCAATCCAATGTACGTGAAATTCTATTCAAAAGTGATTTTCCGCAAAATATCCATTCTCACTAAAATATAACAGTAAACAGTAACCCCTACCATGAGTCTTTAGATATAATATGTATTACCTACTGCATAAAACCGCAAATCACAGTGGGCATTTCTCCGAGAGTCTTAACCGCCATGACTTCGGTGGCAACATTATCACGCGTTTTCCGTGAGTATCTCATTTTTTTGTTATGTTGGTAGTTGTCAACTACGTCTACCAAAATATCCAAAAAAAAATTGAGATACCTACGAAAAACGCCTAATAATGTTACCACCGAAGTCACGGCGGAGAAATGCCCAAATGACCCACCGGGGCACTTACATACAAGTCAACCTAGTACGGTAAGCTCAATTATTTTAAGGCTTGTAATGTGGGTACCAAGAAGGGGCACTATATTATACAGGGCGGCAATACAGCGCATTTCTACTGCCTGTAAGGTTTTGGGAAGCAAAATACACTTCGTTTGAACTTAGAAAACCATTCGGATCCAAGAAAGAGACGGAATGCTCGGCTACATCGGCGACACACGATAAAGCAGGACTGCAGTATTACCTTCGTGTGTTCCGAAGGATTTTGAGTTCAAACTTTTATACACTCCATAAAGTTACTTAAATTGTACTTGTCAAATACAAATAATGAAATGAAATGAAATAAATGTTCATTCAGACACAAATCTTAGAACTAGATCACAACTTCCGCCTAACCAGAGTATGATTTGTTGGCAGACGAAGCTCCAAATGACATTAGGTAAAAGTTCTAATAAATTCGTTGTTACTAATTACCAGTCATCGGTTTTTTGGATTCCCCCGGCGGGTTTCCTAAAGCAACATGAAAAATAAACTTTGATTATTTATGCGCATTTCCATGCAATTTGCCATATTACTGTTCATAATGTAATATGTATAATAGTATTTTTTTTTTATAGTCACACCCGTCATTTTTTATACGCGAAATCCCGCGAGGGTGAATCCAAAAAACCGATCACTGCTAATTAATATTATTTATTCTAACAAACGAGAATAACCCCAACATTGATACACATTATGTATTCATACAAATGGGCCCACGTATACATGTATATACAGGGTGTCTTTGTCCATTTCCTTTCAATTTAAGGGAAGCTTATTTAGGTCAAGTATAATTAATTTCTCATAGTGAAAACCAAATGATACCATTAGTTGACATTTGGCGCGCTGATTCATTAGGCACGATGACTGGCAAGTCAAATCAGCATCTTTTTTCGAACTGTCAAAACGATCACCACTATGAAATTTTATATGAAATACACAAATGTGACGTCGCATTTGAGTACTGCCAAATGACCTACTCTTTTAAGTTCTTTTCAATTTATTGAATAGAAGTTCTGTGCAAAAATTACTGCAATCTTAGTAATAATTTCTTCGTGTATTATGTCGTGCATATTTTTTTTTAACTGACTGTACTTAATATTTGTATAATGTATTTATCATCACTATTCAACACAGTCGATATTCAACTGTCTGCACACACATGGTAATAGCCATCGAAGCAACTCGATCACAAATCGAATGTGCGCAAACTTTGTTGAACATGCCCCAGAAACTTGCTGAGAGCCAAGATGTGTAACGTCTCCATTCTTAGTCACTTGTTTGTGTGACTTTGGATAGTTCTATAATGTAACCGATTTCTATTTATAGCTTAGGGCTTGTTTAAGTGTCGATTGCAAAATATACATAATCAATTTAAATTAACTAAATATTTTGATTTGTGCTTTTTTTTTCCCCAATAAAAATGGCTTCATTGCTTATCAATCCCAAGGCTATGACTTATTAATCTAAAATTAATTTACGAAGTAATTAAAATTTTCATTTGATGTGCCGGCAAATTAGAATGTGACCCAAACAGTATGGGCGGAAGTATCCCCAAGGATAAGGAAGGAGAGTAATTAAAGTTGTAAAATAAATCACTGGCATAGGAGACCGACCAAAATAGTTAGGTAACTAGAGAACACAGCGTTTGAAATAATTAATTGGAGAAATGTTTGCATTGAGTCCACAATGCGCCGTTCAGTTTTTAAGTTGATTAACATTTTCATTGCATTACTCCCGCCGTGGCTGAAAACGTGGTGGAGTATGTCCGCCGGAAAACTGGCTTCTCGCTGAGGGTGCAGCAGCTGCGGTCGCGCCACTACGTGCACTTGAGCTCGTTTGTGATGGTGCGCGTGCCGCGCCCGCTGCAGGACACCATCGCGAGTGCAGACTTCTGGCCGAAGGGCGTTGTGTTTCGGCGGTTCCGGGGCAATCTGCCGAACCCTGCGCCGGTTCAAATGACTCGACAGAGCCACGCTATTGTGTCACCTAAATCTATTTAATGTTTGTTTTGAATATGTACCTTTATCTGTATCTCTTTTAATTTTAGTTTCATGACGCATTGATGTAAACTGTAATTTCATGTAAAATTTTGTTTCAATAAATAAATAAATAAATTGCGGACGAGTGCTACGCGCTACGTTCGTAGCCAATCCCGTGATTTTTCCGCTTTATAGCGAAAATGGACCTCCCACAGAGAACTCCCCTCGGGAGTTCCTCGCGCTCAATAATACATGTTAATCATTCTATGACTAGCGATGGCAGTAAGAATGCATTTGTAACCACTCCAACTCTTCTCGCGGGTGTCGTAAGAGTCGACTAAGGGATTGATGTGTCACTAACTATTTATTTATAATATTGATGATAGTCAGCAGCGCCATTAGAATGGACTGCGATCGCCAACCCGCTTGCCCAGCGTAGTGATTACGGGCATTTACCTCCTAATCCATACGCATAGGCAATAGGAGGGGCCGTCGTCCACCCAATGGACTGATAAGATAGGCTGATGATGAAAAAAGTGGTTGTGGTTACCGGTAAAACGCACGGCTACTACGTAGAGGTCGTGGGTTTAATCCCCGGCTCATACCCATGATTAAAAAAAAAAATGTAGGTACGAAATATGATTTGATATTCACAAGTGCTTTACAGTAAAGGAAAATATCGTGTGGAAATCTGCATACATCTGTGAAAAAAATACAAGGGTGTATGTGTATGAGAATACTGTGCCAGCGTTGGGACCACGCAAAATAGGCACGTTTGATATCAATTTGCGGAAAAAATGGCCCAAATACAACACCAAACAACACCAAATAGGCAGATGATGTGATGTGAAGTAAAAAAGTAGATTTACACCAAACGAGCGAATGCTCATTCTATCCCACTCTACGAAATTTCGATGAATTACAGTTTGTGTAACGAATGAATTTCGTAGAGTGGGGATAGAATGAGCTCGATTGGTAAATACACCTTAATAGGAAGCCTCATATACATATAGGCATCATGAGCATCGCAGTCGCGAGATATGCTAATTGTGCAGCCCGATCGCTTGCATGCAATGCGGTTCGCTGATTTAATTATACAATACACAGCAATTGGTTATGAGCTAGTAGCGGATTAACTTAAGATATTGTTCCATAGGGCTGCTAAGGTATTTTTCCAAAAACATTTGAGTTAGGGGCGTGTGGTGACGACAGTAAGAATACATTTGTCATCACCCCAACTCCTCCTGCGGATGTCGTAAGAGTCGACTAAGGAATTGAAGTGTCACTGAACATTATTTGATAAAAGATTGATGATGGGCAGCAGCGTCATTATAGTGGACACATTACTGCGATCGCCAATCCGCTTGTTAATAATTTTAAACTCTTAGGCGTAACTTTAGATATCAATTTGAATTGGAAGAATCATTTTTACAAATTAAAACCAAAATATCACAGTTCCTATATGGTCTCTTTACCCTCCGCAAAACAACTAACTTTTCAGCGGCACTATCTGCTTACTACGCCTTTGCACATTCTTGGTTGCGATATGGAATCGTAACGTGGGGCAACAGCACAGATGCAAATGATTTATTTGTGATGCAGAAAAAATGCTTTCGGGTAATAGTGGGCATTCCAAATTGGGAATCCTGTAAGCCGTATTTTATACAACACAGTATATTGTCTCTGCCATGTCTGTACATTTTAGAATTAGGTATGTATGTACGAAACAATATGCATTTATTCACTAAGCTACCCAATAGGAGATTCAAATATAAACTTAAACTACCAGCAACAAAATTAGAATTATATCGTAAAAGCCCACATTTTGCTGCTGTAAAATATTACAACCATATCCCTGATTATATTATATTATAGCTGAAGAAAGGGAGACAGTATACGTGAACAAGTTGAAGTCATTCCTGACACAAAAAGCATATTTTTCGGCCAAAGAATTTTTAGATGACAAAGATATCTAAATGAACATGAATGTAACAAATAATTTTACTTTTGTTAGTAGCTATGGATTTTTTGTGTATAAACTTACCTTAAAAACATGTTGCCATACCCTGCCAGGGTCCATGTGTACCTACTATAATTATTTTTGTAACAACTAAAATTCATACCATGGTGCAATAAATGATATTATGATTATTATTTATTTATTATATTAAAGATTTGTTTTGAGATAAGTTTCTCCTTATAGCTAACAAGTCGCGCCCCAAAATCTTCACACCGCCAAACGAACAACAAAGCAATCTTATCAGGGTTGGTACTTCCTTTCAAGAATCAGAGACCTAAAATATAAATTATTCTTCTTCGAATTTCAAAACAGGAAATTGAGGACTACGGAAGGGTCTTTCCGGGCAGTATAAAGCTAAGATTTCTTAGTGAAATTTGTCTCATTCATACCTTACCTCACATTAAGTGGCGTAGTGAGATAGCAAGCCTTTGCTGTTTTTTTTTTCGAATTTGGAAGAAAAATAACGGTCGCACAAATGTCAGTGAAAATTTTGCTGCTTCATGACCCAAAAACCACCTTACACAGTGTGTTTCCATGATCCGGACTTTTACGAAAATGGTTAATGTAATTATACGTATTACTAGCAATCGTTTTCCAGTATTAACATTTGACAAATAATTAAATTGACCGTACAATTAATTTTATTTCCTCCGAATCAATGTAACGCGTGTAGTGTACTGCTTAGTTGTCAAACGTTGTGAGTGGCTGCGATCTGTGATTCACAAGTGCAAATTAACGATTCATTTTGAAGTACATTAATTCTCAATGAACTATTCTTAGAATGTGAATTACTTTTAAAATTAGCATTTTGAATCGAATAATGTTCACGGTTTGGCTAAAAATCTGCATCGCATTTCTCGGTTACAATAAAAGGCAATATCATGTTCATCAGCCTATGATAGTCCACTGCTGGACGTAGGCCTCTTCTATTAACTATGCGTATAAACGCATTAGGAGGTAAATGCCTATAATCGCCACGCTTGGCAAGCGGATTGGCGAACGCAGGAATGTGTCCACTATGATGACGCTGCTGCCCATCATCAATCTTTTATAAAATAATGGTCAGTGTCACTTCAATCCCTTAGTCGACTCTTACGACACCCGCAAGAGGAGTTGGAGTGGTGACAAATGTATTCTTACTGCCGTCACCACACGGCTGTTAACACACTGTATACTTACCTAAAATTTTTATGTTTTAATCTATGTGGTTTTACCTCGTTACTACCTACTGAATTCATTTCATCAAAATGACGGTTGAAAATTATAATAGAGTCAGAATTCCAATTCATTTGTATAATGGCATTAATTAAATGACGGGATGATATTATCTTCTCGAACTATATAAATTATCAAGAGATCCAAATTACTGGACAAGTTGAGTTGTTTAATTAGGAACAATTTATTTCAGTTATTTGGATAGAATACTACAAATTTGTATAACTGAATTTATTGAATAATTTGTTTGCTAAGATTAACGGACCATTATAGTTAGTTACCTACAAATTCAGGGATTTTTGAATGTCTTAGATCGACTATTATTGTCCGTAAAATTTAAAATTTAATTTAAATTTAAATTGATATTGGAGTTACTTTTTTACAATGCGGATAATCCCAGACTTAATTTATTCTTGAGATAAAAATTGAGAAAAGACCAAAAATGATAAACGGATGGACCAGGATCCTTAGCCAAGTTGCCAATCGCTAACGCTAGTAGCGTATCGTAATTTTCCCTCTCTGTCACTCTTTCACATTAGTGCGACAAAGACAGTTAGCTGCCTTTTGTTTACGATTGACGATTAAGCGTCAGCGATTGGCAATTTGTCTAAGCACTCTGGCCTACTACCAAAAATCGTTAATAATTGGACGTAGTTACGCAAAAACGTTCCAACCCACATGAGTTTGTCATTAAAATCTAAACTTTCTGTTAAATGCAAAAGTCATCAATTTATATGTCAAACTCATGTGGGTTGGAACGTTTTCGCGTAACTACGTCCAATTTGTCTCTATCACTCTAACAAAGGCATCATAAGAGGGAAAGAGACAAATTCTCGAAATTTGCGGATTTCGAAGTTCGCGGTAATAGGGCTACAGGTATCTTTGTAGGGTTTCGTAGTGAAAATGGGAAAATGAAACTCTTATAGTTTTATTTAGTCCGTCTAACTCGTCAGGCGTGTCGTACCTAAGAGTCGACTAAGGGATTTGAAGTGTCATTGACCATTTCTTTATTGAATATTGATGATGGGCAGCAGCGTCATCATAGTGGAGTAAACACACTACTACGATCGCCAACCCGCCTGCTCAGCGTGGTGATTATGGGCATTTACCTCCTAATGCGTCTATACTCATAGTTAATAGGAGAGGCATACGTCCAGCAGTGGACCGAGATAGGCTGATGATGTGATGTGATGATGATGAATACACCGTGTTTTTATTGATTTCCGTTATATTAAAGGGAAGCTTATTTAGGTCAAAAATGATCTATATCTCTAAGAAATTAGTGTCTGAAATCTTACTGTTATTGAGTTATTAAAAAAATAAGTTTAATGACTGAACAAGTGTATTGCAACCTTTATTACATCCTAATGTTACTTATTTTGACATGTGCCGTCAGCACTGCAGCCGTCAGTCGCCCGAGATCTTATTTTTAAGGTCACACTTATCATTACAATTATTATGTATGAATACGAAAAAAAAATTTTTTTTTTTCGACATTAACAAAAGCCGATATACCAGGCAACTTCTATTAATGTTCCAAGTAACCTGTCCAATTTAATGGAAATCAATAAAAACACGGTGTAGAATAAGCATCTGTTAAAATCGCCCATATCCTGTCATTTGTTAGCCTCGCGCGATATACGTCTCCTAATTCAAATGGCTGTTGCGGGCGGAACAATATCGACACCCTACCGTGTGCCTACCATGACTGCCGCGGCGATATTAACTCGCGTCTACTATCTGGGTCAAACACAAAAGACTTTCCGGTGGACATTTTAAAAGTTAAGGGCTATGAGAATGTTCTTATTAAACCCTTATTGTCATTTAAAGGCACTCCTTTCCTATCCTAATCACGACTACACTCCTACCAGTTGCTTACTATAAGCCACAGGAAAGAGGGGCTCTACAGTTCAGCTAAACACGCACTTTTTCTCTCCTGTGGTCGATAGTTAACAGCCCGTGGACAGGTAGTATTTTTATCATACAACGCAATGAAAAAGGAGTACGTCTTAATGAAGATAAGGCTTTCATAAGAAAATCAAGCTTTATAGGCCTTAACTTTTAGATTGTCCACCGGAAAGACTCCGTAAAGGGGTTTGCGTTTGACCCATCTATCCATCCTGCTCGAACTTGCGTATCGGCGCGAGCGAGGCGGATAGAAAGTAAACTTACGCGCGTTAATGACGCTGCGGAAGCTCATGGTACGGGTACTGGAACGGCGTTATCCAAGATCGATGATAAATATAAATATCTTGGGACATCTTACACAAATCGACCTAGTCCCATGGTAAGCTCAATTAAGGCTTGCGATGTGGGTACCAGGCGCCGATATATATAATAGATAGATACATATAGATACTTAAATAGATAGACAGCCATGACCAAGGAACAAATATTTGTGATAAATAAATACACAAATAATGCCCTCGCCGGGATTCGAACCCGGAACCTCCAGCTTCGTAGGCAGGGTCACTACCAACTAATCAAAATCAATAAATTAAAGATCGTTGAATTTGTTAAAGTTTGATTTTGTTAAGCTGTTTTGATTTCACGAATTATTGGAGACTATCTGCCTAATAGGAAAACCTTTTCTTTATGGTTTAATGAATATTTTATAAATATACACTTGAAATGAATTGAATTTATTAGCACAAAACAACTGAAATAGTACATTACGACACAAGTGCGAAAAACATGAAATTCGAAACGAGTGGCGATGTTTTAAAACACTACCGATAGGGAGTGTTTTAAATCGACACGAGTTACGAATTTCGTTTTTGCACGTGTCTCGTACAACGTTTTTTAGTACAGATGGCCCTCCGAAGTTTTGGACCTGACGTAAAATGACCCACTTCTCGCACTAGAGCCTGAAAAAGGCACCATCTGTACTAAAAATTACATAACATTAAGAACAAAGATATCGAAGTGCCAAAGGGTCCTCACTCAGCTTATTGTCACGTAGTGCACTGCAAGGCACACTATGCAACGCTGATTTACAGTGAGCCCCGAAATCGCTTCACTTCCGAAATTATTACTAAGAGATCACCACACACGCCATCACCCTTTATTAGTCCACTGCTGGACAAAGGCCTCTTCTATTACCTATGCATACGAACGCATTTACATAGAAGGTAAATGCCCATAGCTGGGCAAGCTGATTGGCGATCGTAGTACTGTGTCCAATATGAGGCTGCTGCCCATCATCAATCTTCGATAAATAAAATAGTCAATGACACTTCAATCCCTTAGTCGACTGTTATGACACTCACGGGATGAGTTGGGGTGGTGACAAATGTATTCTTACTGCCGTCACCACACGGCGGATTACTAGGAGAAGAAGGTTTAAATTCGAATAACCTACAAATGTCAACATATTTATGTGAAGGTGCAGACCAAACGAGCATTCGCTATTCTATCCCCCACTCTATGAAATCAACGAATCACGTTTTGTGTAACGATCGAATTTCGTAGAAGTTAGAATAGCGAATGCACATTTGATTTGAATGCACGTTAATAAAACTTTTACACAGATAATGGCCCAGAACTCTTCGTGTAAAAGTCCGATACGCATTTACCAGTTTTATACGCCTAAAGGTATTTAATACCGCATAACCTGAAGTGGATTTCTAAATATTTCAATTTTAAAAATTCTTCGTCTGCCATGGCAGTAGAAGCACAGCACTCTTATGAAGCGCCGGAGAAATTCACAAGAAAACTGATCGTAAACTTTTATTTCAAAGCGAATTTTTCTTATTATTAATAGGACTATTTAAATGTTATCATTAGGCACTAAACGCATAAGTGTGCATCTAAATTAATAACTTCTGATCACATTGAAATAAAATTATTGAACATGTTTGCCAAAGTTTTTTTTTACATAATACTCAGCAAGCTTTTTGAACTAATTACGGTACTTGACTAAAGATATATTTATGACACGATTGTGAAAAATACTATTTTAGAATCCTACTATAATCCCTAGTGAAATCCTCGACAGTACTACAACAGAAAAAAAGCATTGCCGTTATATAAAAAATGCAACGAGTAGAGTAGGTACCTATTTAAAAAGTTCGTGAAAGGAAGTATCTCAGGTCTCAGCAGGTATTGTCAGGTACCTCAAAATAGTTCTACCTTTCTTGGAAATAAGGAAAACGTGACCAAAATAAATCGTTTTTTGAGAGATTGTTTAATAAAAGAATTTCAACATCAAAAATACGCATTTTCGCACTAATTTAGTAAGAATTTCGTGAAATGTTTTCTCAGAAGTGTTTGGATAATCATTAATCATTCAGAACAAAACAAATCATTTAGATACTTCCACCCAATTCTAAATTGTTTAGAATGGCCCTAGAAACTTATTCTACAGATTTATTGTGTCATTATTATTTGTAAAAGTCCTTTTGGCAAGGCCGAAGTTTTTCTATTAGAGAAAATGATTTCCAATAAGTGAACGATTTGTTCGGACCCATGAAATGGCCCCGTATAAAGTCGCACTGTTAACCAATTTGTCTAAACGCTTATATATATTTTCTTTACGATTCTGAAATTATTATACTATTTTATAAACTGAACTTAACAACTCATATTATAACTTCATACAACTCAATATATAATTGATCATTTATTTTATAACCTGTATGTAGTTTGTACCTATGATATTTTCAAGAATTTATTTTGAAATAACGTTTTTACAGCCAATAAACAGTGATTGTGCACGCACCCTCATGTCATGAAAGAAAATAATTGCGCCATAAAATGTGCTTTACATTTAATAGGCGGTTTGTAGTAAAAGTTTTTACGTGTGAATTTATTCATTATTGAATTTCTTCATGTGCTGTGTCAGTTCATTAGCTTTTTGTCACGTCATCTTCATGTTTTAGCCTATATCCCACTCTCCCCAGATATCCCACTGCTGGGCACAAGCCTTCTCTATAGGTGTCATTTACTAAAGAAACCGGCCAAGAGCATGTCGGGCCATGCTCAGTGTAGGGTTCCGTAGTTATTCAAAAACGGCTGGGCCGATTATGTTCAAAATTGTTTTGTTTTTAAATTTCTGTCAGCCCTAATTTATGATTTTTTCATATTTTTATTTTTAGTTTGGAGCGGTTATCTTGGATTGAGTTGCAAAGTGACCGTCATTTTCAATAACTGACCGACACTTATTATAAATGACCAGTTATTAATGATATATTATACTCGTACCCTTAATAAAGTAAAAATGAGCAGTAATAGTCTTTTTTATAATCAAGTATTTTAATATTTTCTTCGGATACCGCGAGGATTACACATGAAATAAAACTATAAACGGATAACCTCGCGTATATTAACTAACTTTAACTTCATTCCGACGTTTCGATCACTTTACTTTACAGTAGGTACCCCGTAATAGTTTTATTTCAAGTATTTTAACTAATATTTTATTTCCCGTCTGAATTGACGAGAACTCCCGTCTGATTTGACTTAGAGCAATAAAAAAATCGGAATACTTATTCTAAATGTGTCACTTTCACGTATGATGAACACGGGACCATCACAAGCCTGGCTGGTCAATGCGTTCGGCACCCACATTTTCAGCAATAAAATGCTATCAACAATAATCCTCCAACATTCAAATTTGGAACCCTGCTCGAAGCCAATGCTGCCACAACCATGAATATTCATGGCAGTGCGATCGTAAACTGGCTTGTCGGATTCAAGCTACGCATAGACAATTAATAACGGCCAGTGTCGCAGCTGGTATAGACGCATTAGATTTTATGGCTAACATGTGTTACCTGATCACCAGTTGCGGGATAAGTTAGTATTATCTGTAGTGGTAGGAACTATGGGTGCAAAATTTCAACAGAACTTCAAAATTGACATTATGAAGGGTCCACGGAAAAAACATGTCCAGTGCTTAAAAAAATCATTATTCTGTTAAATGTAAGGTGGTTTTTCCTTCTGTAATTTGAATTGACTACTTAGACATGTACTTGCCGTGGACCCTTCAACTGCATTTCTTGCTTTTCGTGTTAGGGCCCGTTCAGACGGACAGCATTTCAACTGCAACCCAGCTGCAAAGAGGCAGTTCCGGGGCAGTTCTGATGCAGTTGGTACAACTGCATCAGAACTGCAAACCCGTTGTGCAGTCCGCTTGCAGCTGTCATGCAGTTCGGTCAACCACACACCAACTGCAATCTGGCTGCAATTTTGTTATGCAGTCGTATTGCAGTTGGTACGACTGCAATACAACTGCAATAGAACTGCAATGCAGCTTGGTTATCTATTATTACATTATTGTTACGTTATTACACTCTATTCACTTCAACAAGTAACTGGCGGAGCGGAACATACACTACACACATTATGAGCAGTTCTTTTGCAGCCAGATTGCAGTTGGTGTGCGGTTGACCGAACTGCATGACAGCTGCAAGCGGACTGCACAACGGGTTTGCAGTTCTGATGCAGTTGGTCCAACTGCATCAGAACTGTCCCGGAACTGCCACTTTGCAGCTGGGTTGCAGTTGAAATGCTGTCCGTCTGAACGGGCCCTCACCATTTTTTTCTGTCGTCATTATTAACAATTAAATTACTCCTTGACATACAAAACTATCAATTAAAATACATGACGAAAAACCTCCAAACACCTCCATCGAAATCCTCTTCATCTTCATCATCATCATCATTATCAGCCTATAAACAGGCCAAAGCTGGACAAAGGCCTCTCCTATTACCTAAACGTTTGGACGCAGTAGGAGGTCCCACAATCGCCACGCTGGGCAAGCGGGTTGGCGATCGCAGTAGTGTGTCCACTCCACTACGTATATGATGATGCTGCTGCCCATCATCAATCTTCAATAAATGAATGGTCAATGACACTTCAAATCCCTTAGTCGCCTCTTACGACACCCTTGGGAAGAGTTGGGGTGGTGACAAATGTATTCTTACTGCCGTCACCACATGGAACATCCTCTTAATACGTTCAATCTATTTAATGCTGTTCAATTAAGCCGTTTCGCCGTCAAACACGAGCGGGCCGAAATTGGCAACATTTCGGAACATCGAAACAATTTGGCCTTGAATCGGCGGCATGTCGCTGATAATTAGATCAGCTCTGCTGCAGGGATGCAGGTGGGATTGCGCAGACTTGCCAAGTGCGGGCACATCATAAAATAAATAAATACGGACGGCCCGACTGTGGAATGAGGTCCCTTCAGAGGTTTTCCCGAGGGACTACGGTATGGGGTTTTTCAAAAAAGGAGTGTACATCTTAATGGGTCGGCATCACGCATGGGACATCTCTGGGGTTGCAGGCGTCTATAGGCTACGGTGACCACTTACCATCAGGTGGTTATTCTTATTTCACTTATTTGCCACCGTCGTGTTATTACCAAAAATACCTTGGGACATCTTACACAAATCGACTTAGTCCTACGGTAAGCTCAATTAATACTTTTGATGTAGGTACCCAGCGACGACATGTACATATATAATACATATAGATGAGAGGATGTCGGCGGGAATCGGTAGGGCAAAGAGCTCCTTTATTGGTTCGAACATCCTACAAAATTGCAAAAATGAGGACCACCCTAATATAGATACTTAAATAGTTATATAGACAGCCACGACCAATGAACAACTATTTGTGATAAATAAATACACAAACAATGCCCTCGCCGGGATTCAAACCCGGAACCTCCATCTTCGTAGGCACACCCTCTTCAGGACTGAGCGGTGGCGCAGTTTAAAGTTTACTTTTGTTTTTATTTTAATAAAATATTTACCATGTAAGTAAATTCTATTTATTGAGCACCCGACATTTGGGAACTGTTGCAAATGGCACATACTGCGACCATATATAACATGAACGTCTAACGCCAGCTCAAACATGCCCCCAAAAGCAATTGTACAATTGTGCCAAGATGGGCAGGACATAGCGCTTTTCTTAACACCGCGCATATTTCGGCGCAACAACTTTGAGAAACGTTTATAGAATATAGCCAATGAAAACTTTGATAGACCAATCACAACTATTTTTAATGGCGGTTTAAGTTTTTATAGGTTGATATTGATATTCATTACCTTGATGCATTAAACAGGGGGTGACACTTGTCAACTAAAATTCAGGACCGTTTTTGAAAGGCAATTTAATATGGCGTGCGGCTTCCATGTTTTATTTGTTCGTAGGGCACATATCTTTCCGGAATTCGAATTCACATGGTAATAGTTAACCCGTTTTAATTCATACTTATAATGTAAGTGACCATGTTAATGTTAGCTTAAAAACTTTTTTGTTGTCCCAACAGCTCACATTAAACTGGCGGTTGCAAATTTGCGAACTATGATCCAGCTCTTTCACGCTGCTTTGAGAATACACGACCAACTAACTCGATCACGTCTATTTGAGCCTGAC
The DNA here is from genome assembly GCA_025490895.1 of Thaumatotibia leucotreta. Taxonomy (NCBI): domain Eukaryota; kingdom Metazoa; phylum Arthropoda; class Insecta; order Lepidoptera; family Tortricidae; genus Thaumatotibia; species Thaumatotibia leucotreta. The sequence continues at coordinate 36,843 of JALPQI010004315.1, read as the reverse complement.
TAACCGTATATAACTATTCGTATGCAAGTAACCTGATTTTATTTATGGTTTTTTTCACGACAGTGACAAACAAACATTCAGCCTATCCTATGCCTGCAACAATTATTCACTTTAATTTGTAACGTGTAACTTACCATTCAATCAAAATTTGTCTTCTATAAAACATTGTGTAAAATATTGGTGTACATAAGCATTACAATAATTCTCTCTTCTTCCTCCTTCTTCTTCATATTTAAGAGCTATGCTCTTGTCAGTGGAGCAATCTCCAACCCATCCGGTCCTCTGCCAACTCCTTAACCTTTTGATACGACAAGACCTGAACCTTCTCTTTTATTTGGTTGAAATAGTTGATCCTCGGCCTTCCTCTCCGTCTCCTTCCCTCTATCTTTCCTTCTGTGATGTTTTTAAGGAACAGGTCGTGTCGTAGCAGATGTCCAATCAGTACTCCTCTTCTATTTTTTACACCACATTTCAAAACTCTCTAATCTCTCTCTAACTCTTTGTGTCAGTGTCAACGTTTATAATTCTAATATGCTATATTTCATTGTTACAGGTAATTTCCAGGGTGACATCGCATTACAAGACACAGACTTCAAACCGATGAAATCTACCTCTAAAATCAATAAGTCTTTACAAGAAGAAGTAGAAAGGTTAAAAAAAGAAGTTCTACTTGAAGGTTTGCAGGTAGAAGAAGAAGGTTTACCGGATATACTGCGGAAGAGGACGAAACAACCGGCACCGGTGCAAGAAAAGCCGAAGAAGTACAATGATGCTATGCTTATGACGAAGGTGGGTGTTAACTTAGCCAAACATAGTCGAAAAACTTAATACACCATTTTGTTTATTTGATCAATTGACATCGTCAGTCTTTACTTATAGTTATCTAGTCATAGTAGTTCATCCAAATAGTAGCAATGCAGTCAATTGTGTATTTTTGGACAATTTTAGAATTATAGCTAACGTGAGACTCGATCATACTTAGTTTAACTAGATATTTAAACTATGTTCTAGTCTCACGTTAGCGATACGGAATTACGTTAGTAACCCCAACTTCTTTAGCTAAATATTTAAATATTCTTGGACAATTTTAGCAGTAGTGGTCTTGTTCAGTGACACTCGATAATAATCTATTTGGAATATTACGATACTATCTATTTGGATTCTACTACTCTACGATATACATGTACTTCTTACTTCGCAGGTATTACCATCGGGTTTAGATAAATCAATATCATTAAAAAATGGTAAACTACCACCTGGAGAAATGCTAGATAATATAACCAGTAAAAACAATCAAACCAAAGAAGAACTAGTAACCAATCAGACAATTCCTATCGAAAACCTGACTGAATCAGAAAGCTTAGAACAAGACGGCGTTTTAGTTGTTAATATATCAACCGATAATATTTTAAATTTAGACGAGTTATATCCAAATATTCATATATCAAGCTCTGCGAATAAAGTCGACGAAGTGACAAATAAAATTCAGAGTAACAGTCGTGAAATTACAGGAGATTCAAATAATAATATAAAGGTGAAGTCTCCACCTGAAAACGTGACAATGGCTCCGGCTCCCACAAACGGGGTTTTAGTTACTAATGAACGAGATGAAGATATTGAAGCAGTGAAAGGGATTATTAATAAAACTGGTGGAGATTTGGATGAAAAATTCCTAGAAGCAAACGATCTGTTAAAACCTACGGAAAGTTTACAGAGTCTAACAGAAGAAACGGCGAGTAGACATCGAAGAAGGCGAAGAAGACATGGTAATGGGAGACGGTATGATGATTTTCATATCGTTACTAAGAATTTATCACATTTAAAACACTTATTTTGGTCTTATACATGCATTCATGATTCAACTACGTAATTTATATTTTTGTGTTCCTTACTTCTATACTTAGGTCGATATTATAATCGAACGTTTCACAAATCTAAAATATTGTTCATTTTTCCTTATCTGTGACTGCGACGTTTGTATTTAAAAAACCGGCCAAGAGCATGTCGGGCCATGGTCAGTGTAGGGTTCCGTAGTTATTCAAAAACGGCTGGACTGATTGTGTTCAAAACAGTTTTATTTTAAAGTAAGTTTTTAAGCGTAAGCTCAATGTCTATGATTTTTTGGACCCACGGTTCAAAAGTTAGCGGGGGAACTCAATTTTTTTTATTTTGGAGCGGTTATCTCCGAAAAAGTTGACTTTAGAAAAAACTTTCTTTGAGACCCTTATTATTTTTTAAATAGTTATTCAACGATACCCCACACTAAAGGATTACAGCAAAAACGGCCAAGGAAGTGCGGACAGACAGACAGACAAGACAGACGGACAAGGTGAAACTATAAGGGTTCTTGTTTACTACGGAAATAGAATGCTAATAGAAATATCTAACCTATCTGTAAATTCATTGAACTGCATTCAGCTTTGGCGTCATAGCTCCCTGGGATATACCTCCCGCAGACTGCTTGCAACATGTTATGTTCACATAATGCAATTTCAATGGAACACGCAGAGCTTGTAGAATATTCCAGCTTGCATCAAAGGATGCGTCTTGAGAGCCTTAATTGCTCTCTCAAAGACTTCCTGTATGACCGATAATGTAATCTATTAGAGCATAATTTACAAAGATGCTCGTTTTATACTGATCATAAGTGCCGTCTGAAAAGTAGACTATTCAGTAAATTTAATTGAGCTCGAACTATTATTTTATTTTTCACTTTTTAGCTCGGTTGCCCTGAAAACCAGCGTCAACACACAATACATGCTGAGTGGCATCCTTTTTGGTGTTCAAATCCTTACTGTTTATACTTGTATTAATAAAATTGTTCTGTATTGTATGGCACCAAATAAACCATTCTTCTTTTTTCTTATAATTATGTGGAGTCGGAGAATAAGTTTTGTGTCCAGACTCCAAATTCCACGTATAAATGTAATTGACAGCAATAATGTTTGCTTTGATTGCTTTTAATTTAATTTTGGCTCAAAAGCCATGAGCTTATTTTGCCTAATTTTAGTAGGTCATTTAGGTATTCTGTATTCATTACTTATTTGGTAAACTATGTTTTGCTACTCAGACCCGTAGTATCGTTTGAAGAGCCCTCGTCTATAATTATAACTGTTGTTTAAAATTATATAAGAGTGCAGGCAAATCTCAAATTTATTTCGTTTAATACTAGAGTTAGTGCTTGTTGTGAGTGCTTCTAGGCCTATTAGAGCGTATAAATTGTAAATTTGATATGATATTGATCTTTGTACTATTGGTGTAAGTCACAATTTGTTTTTCAAACAACTTAACTAGGTACATACAATTGGTTACCACTTGTTTAACAAAGCTTCTAACCTTGATAGTACGCCAGTAGTCAATTTATTTATTGTATCTAATTATATAATACTCGTATCTTCCCAGAAATGAGAATCCAATCGATTGATAAACAATGGTGAGTCTTCTAAACTTTGTCTGTAAGGATGCTGCCTCTCGCATATCAATAACTAATCAAATCAACAATTTGACAGTTGGAATGTCCCCTCAAACCTGCATTGCTTAATGGCGCTCATTCATTAGCTACATATTCAAGTGGCCTGCGCCATTTCAGGTGCATTTAATGCATTTCTAGACTTTAGTACCATTTAAATTGCAGCACTAAGTCTTAGCAACTAACAGTATTTCAGTTTTGGAATTCCGGGTTGAATATGAGCATGTTGGTGATAGTTGAGGTTTCGTAGCCTACGGACACATGTAATTCATCATTGATGTCACATGCGTATTGCTAACTCTCTATAGTAAGAGCACAGACCAACCCCTATTGTATGAGTCAAGTGAGGTAGATGTACACAATCTCATCAATTTTAGTCCAAATGTGATGGTGTTTACTTTTATACGTTTAAATATTCACTATATCGATGTCAAAAGCCGTCGCCCTCTTTATAAATCTTAATTAAAATATGAGAAAATTTCGTACAATATTAAGTTATCCGAAGCCTAACGTGGAATTCTGCTAACCCTAAATATTATTAAGTACTTGCTTTAATAAACATATTATGTGTAATATGACCCAATTAAACTTACATTACGAGTTAATTAGCTCTTGTATGTGAAACCTAGAACGAAACTTATAATTATTAAGTTTTCTTTAATTACCCAACCACTCTCACACTTATGAGAGTTCATAATATTCTTGTTTCGTTGTAAATATTTATTAATTTTACGGCATACATGAAGATAAAGAACGACCGAGTGAGAAGTGAATTAAATTTACTTATCATTCATGACGATATTAATTGTAGGTAATTAACAAAATAAAAATAAATGACTAGATAGATAGGCTAACTAAACACGACATTTTGATATCACAATATTTTTATTTACCACAAAATCGGGGATAGTTTCAAACTTTCAAATTGTCAAGTACAATTTTATTACACCATTTATCGCCTTGTAAATTGGATATGTTTATTTTTAGGTTAAGAAACGTCCACTCAGGTGAAAGAACAGGAAAAAACTCAGTCAAATCTGAGGAGCAAGGTGAAAGTCATTCAGAACGTAAGAAATTTTTTCGTCATCGAAAAAAATATTCAAGTCGGGAAAACAGTGGAGAAAGAAAACTTGTTGTACCGGAACATGAATTCGAAGAGAAATTCGATGTTAAACCACCGCCAAAGAATATTATAGAATCAGGAACTGCACAAAATCAACAGTTCAATAATTGGTTTTTTCGTGACACCACTGAAGATTTAGATGCAATGGAAAGCTACCACAGTGGAAACGGGGTATGTTATGAGTAGAATTACATTTTTACCATTTGAAATCAGTACTCAATAAAAAAAATTCCGCTCTGAACTATTTATTTACATGTCTGGATTGTTTTTAAAGCCGTGATTTTTTAAAAGTTTCAAGGTCTAGGCGGCTAATGATTCAATTCACTGGGTCGCAAAGCTTTGCGACATACATCAAAAACGTGACCTTAGCACCACAGTATTTGAAAATTTCTATTACAATTATATCACTACCATTCTTCTTCTGAGTCGGTCCCTCACTGCTGAGGATCGTGATTCCGCTTTCTAATTGCTTTTTGTTGCAGCTCTCCACTTCTCCCTATCGGTTACTTTGTGGAAAGCGTTGCTCAGTGTGGTGTCCATTTGCGCTGATATTTGGTCACACCATCGGGTTGGACTTGGTCCTCTGAGCCATCTACCGTCCACCTTTCCCATCACTACAAAATAACTTCCATTATGTAACAGTTATTTAACACTATGTTTTAGACCACCCGCCACCGCTCCATACGTGCTGCCACCAACCGCAAAGAACGTATCTGGGAGAATGGAGTCATTCCCTATGAGATCGATGGCAACTTCAGCGGAGCCCACAAATCTCTGTTCAAGCAGGCTATGAGGCACTGGGAGAATTTCACTTGTGTCAAGTTTGTTGAGCGAGACGTTTTGCTGCATAAGGATTATATTGTGTTCACTGAGAGGCCGTGCGGGTAAGACTTTATGAGATCTAGCAATAAATAGCAACTTCTAAACTGCTAAGTGGATTCGGTCGGCGGTCCATTTTAATGCGGTATTGTTTTAATTATTTAAGATTGGTACAGTCATAGTAAGTATAACTGACTGCTCAATATCCCCACAGCTATGGAGACGACCGGAAAGGACGTCTGTCACCAATGTAATTGAAAATTAGATCGATCGATCTCTTAATCCGATTCAGTTTAGGATCTGCTTCTCAGTTTTTGCTTGTCTGTTATTCTATCGAACTAACACATCACAATTCAGTTTAGGTCCGAAATTGAATCTCGTTAAAGTAGATCGTGGTAATCGCCCTGGGGGGGTTACCATGACGTTGTAATGCGATTCAGTTTAGGTCGAGAGAAAGGACAAGGCTATACGAGTTGTATATATCTGTCCCTTTCTCTGAAGTAAGTCATGGTAACCCCCCAGATCTGCATGGTGTAATTTTGTATTGGTAGCGACTGGCTTGATCAAAAAATCACGGCGGTCAAAGAGCTGTTATTTGAAATGTGCAATGATTTTTGTAATGATAAATTCTTACAGATGCTGTTCCTTTGTTGGCAAGCGCGGCGGCGGCGCCCAAGCCATTTCCATCGGCAAGAACTGCGACAAATTCGGCATCGTCGTGCACGAGCTTGGTCACGTGGTCGGGTTCTGGCATGAACATACTCGCCCCGACCGTGATCGCCATGTGCAAATCATTAGAGACAACATCATGATGGGTAAGTTTATATTTTTCTAATTCCTTTTCAGGATTTGAAGATGTGAGAGTAACAGAAAAATTTCTAACCACTTGCTTTGAAATTTTAGTTGAGCTTATAATGCGTGACAGCTCTACACAAAAGATCCAAATGGGTCGAAGTGTATCCAATAAGAAAAGAATGACAGCTGTTAACCACAGTCACTGAAAGGAAGTGAGTCAATGATCTTCATAGAGCCTCGGTTAGCAACCTTCCTAAGCTGATATCCTGAGATCATATCCCGGTTATAGTATTTATGTGAATTGGTTCCTGAGTGCGTTTGTATCTAAGTACATATTTATATACATGAGTACATAAAGTGTACCAGTTTTGCTGAGTTTGGCTGGATCACTAGACACATCAGAGACCCGTTTCTCAAAAGCTTGTAACTTGTAATGCAAGTGGAAGTCTCTTTTTAACATCATTAGTAAGATAAGGACTTCCGCTTGTATTACAAGTTAGCTTTCGAGAAATAAGCCCCATGTGGATGAGTTGCACTATCCCTTACAATAATAATATAATCTTTCTTGGATTAAAGACAAATGTTGAGCTAAATCATTGTTGAGTATAAAATTACTTATCTCATGGTCGGGGTAGGTTATCAATTATCATGATGGGTGTTCATTTTTTAGTAGCCCTCTTAAGATAACTAAACTTAAAAAGTGAATTGTCCTTTCTGATATTGTCCTCCATAACTCCTAATTCGTGAATATTTCTGCCTATGTAAAGGTGAAGATCCGGATATGAGCATTGATTTGTGAGATTTTGTTCCTTCGTTGGGACTTTTTCATAATTCGATCTAACTACATATTTGTCTGAATATTTATCCATTCAAAAATCAAGGTAAGCGCCTGATTGTGATTTCAGAGTATTATTTCTGCAGCAGCAATCTAGAAACGTGATCGTGCGCCTCATAACTCTCGAATTCAAAAGCGTCCAATAAGCAAGCAGCGTCCGTAATTTAAAAGCATAGCACAATCCTATACAAATGACATCCGCAGATTCTACCTCCTACAGATCCTGCATTCAATAATGCCTGTTCGTTTTACAACTTTCAATATACTTAATAATACGTCTGGAACGTGGTCATATCCCATTTTTTGTGATAATCGTTTTAAAGAAAATTATTTAGCGTCGCAGCAGTCGTAAAAACATTTTTTTTAATTTATATTAATTTTACAATTTTTTTTTTTTTTTTTAATGTTCCGTAGAACTTAGGTTTCCATTATCAAACTCTTGGCGAAAATGTGGCCACAACACGGTGAAATAGTAAATTTCTTACAAATAATTACCTTTTGATTATAAAGTTTTGTAACGAGCCTTTGAGTTGTTTGAGTTTACTCAACACATTTTTTGTTTATTGTAAGACCCTTGTCTAGATTGGCATTACCTAATAGTTTTTTGGAGGCAACAATAAGCGCCGATTATTGCACGAAATTGTCTACCGTGTTCTTTCATATAAACACGATGTTTGGAAGAATAGTAGATTTTGGATATTTGATGGGGCTTTTTAAGGATAAGTGTTTGGTCACAAAATGAGCGATAAAAAATAGAAAAACAGGTGTTTGTGAGGGATAGCTACTGAAATGCTTTCAATGCGAATTATGATGTCTGTTACATGATCCATCTAGTGTGGGAGCGATCTGAGGGCTTGTGTAGCACAACGTAGAGAAATATCACCGAGCGGTGGTCGTGGATATTAAAGCGCAAATGAAAAACTGCCCGAAATTCCACATCTCGTTCTTGAGTTAGAAAAACCGTTTAATTACTTTGCTTCTTTGATATTAAAATCATTTTCATATCATAATATATTATTATGTACACAGAATATCGAATTTTGGCTATGATTTCTCATCACATGTAGCTACTACGATGTACGAAAATTGAAACTAAAAAAGCTCAGATGATAGTGTCAGGTGGTGCAGGATTATCACGTGTCTTTTACCAAAGCTTGAACCATCTTTGTTTTTTTTGTCTAAACGCATTTAGGTAGCCTGGAAGTTTCGTTTTCCGTTGACTACTAAGTTAAGAATACTGATAATTACTGCTTGCTAAGTATTTCTCATTTAGATTTGTGCGTTGTCACAGCCATGTACAGAAAGTTAACATTATCTAAACTTAATTCTTTTATATATATTTTATTTTTATATATGAACAGAAAGCTCGTCGACAGGGTACACAAATAAGTAACACAATTCTGGAGTTCCTGGAAACCCTAAACAGAAATACCCTTATTTCAATTCAAGTTGCAGCGTTTTGCCATTTGACAACAGGTGACTAATATGACTCTCAAACCCAATTCAGTCAAGTCATGAAACCATTTATTGTTTGGGTTGTTATCTGAACATTGATCAAGCTTGAACGAGTCCAAGATTTGCAACAGCTATTTAAGGATAAATACAGGGTGTTCATAAGTATACCGACAGACTTGAAAGGTGTATTCCTGACCGCATTTTGAGGCTATAATGTCATACGAACTTTTCTGGATTGCGATTAGTTTATGAGATAATGACATGTTTTTCAAAAAACTATTTTCATTATAAGTCACTGAAAAATGCCTGCACGATTAAAATTCCTACACTAATAGTTTTCATCTCGACATATTCACTGATTAAAGTTAAAAAAAATGAGGAAAAAAATCAGAAAAATGTTCAACTAAAAAATAAATTATAAATCCTTACAATGTATTACTGGTCATGTAGAAAAACATTCTAAATATCACAAAAAATAATTAAAAAATTTTTTTTGGTCGTAAATGACATGTCACATTTTTTTTTACTTCTTTTGTCATCAAAAATGCATTGGTAAAGTTTATCGGTATACTCACGAACACCCTGTATAATTAAACGGTTAAACTCACGTTTATGTAGTCATTAGTATCATTACGCGCGACATGATTCGGAGAGGCTAGATCTCCATTATCAAGCACTGAGCCCGCGTTCACGCTTCGCGACTCGGTTAACCGTTCAATTATTTGTATAGTAGTTATGACGTCTCACGAAAGTTTCAATTTAATTAGCTATAAATAAGGACTTTGCAGATCATTCCAAATCAAATTATTGTGATTACATTACTACTGCCACTTTTCGTATGATTCTGTCATTCTAAATATTCTCATATATTTAATACTTATTGCTTATCGTGTACGATTGCATAATGTCATCTTGGCTAGGCCTGCTGAATTTACTAGGGTTCCAATCGGTAGACTGTGGACTGACCAATGCCGTACCAGCTTGATGGATAGTAGGTTACGTATCGAATCACGGCGTTAATCTCATAGTAAAGCTGCTGTATACTTGTCAAACGATTAAACAAGGGACCATCATAAACCTACAGCAATGTTATTCACTAAGGAAACCGCATTGCTGTCAGCGCTGTGTCAGCGCTGCGGCAGCGTCGAGCCTAAAAATGGTATTCACTAATAGTACTTTAAACGACACTAGTGCTCGGCGACGAATGCGGCGTGAGCTCCAGCTCACAACACTGCGTCGAGAGTTTGACGTTTAATGTACGAACTTCGTATTCTATAACGAAAAACAGCGACGAACTCACCCACAACCTCGCTCACAGCCTCGATTCCTAATGTCAAATAAAACAGCTAGGATTTTAGACAAGGCTGTCTCGACGTCGAGCTCGTTGACGAACGCAGCGTCGAATGTGTGAATAAGAGAATAGCATAGCTGATCAGTACAGATCCAGGTGGTTTAGTATTTGTTTACATAACCAATAGATGTTCTATCTAGCCGATACAACGTACGGATATAACGTACGGATTGTTGGTTCAATTTTATTAAAATACTAACTGCTTTATTCATAAATGTCTCTTAACTTAACAAGCCGTAAAGTATTGTTTGTCCGTTTCGGTCTTATACTTAGAATACTTACAAACAATACTTAGGTAAAGCTAGGAGACGTTTACAAATAAGGTGGTAATAGTATAGACTATAGTGACAAAAATATCATTCTACTTACTTCTTTTCTTGAAAATGATGTCACTCAAAGAGGATACCCCATTCGTTGATAACCCTGGTTCGCCAGAGAACTCGACTCGCACTCGACTGAGAACCTTCGGTTTGCGTGTCAATTGCCGACACATCCATCATGCGAGGTAATTCCGTTAACGACTCTGCAAATTGACTTACCCCACATTCGTCTTTGGTTAATGCTTTTAGTATTTATTGCTGTTTCGGCTACACCTATAACTTGTCAGCTTCCGTAGCCTGGTTGATCACTATCAATGTACAAACTTTATGAGAGTTGCTTCATTCTCAAAAAAAATGGATGACATCTATACGATATTGATAAAAATTGGTAGCCTGGTTAGGTCAATGATGCTGAGCAAGATCCACTACATTTCCCAAAAGTTCCCAGGGAGTTTATATAGAACTTTCCATATTTGTTACCGGATTCCTATACATTTTTAGCAACAAAAAGGAATAATCGCGTAAACTTACCTATGTTTAATTATATCCTGACGTTTAAAATACGAGTGATAATCGTGAAAGTTTAAATCAATATAACAAAAAGGAATATTTTGTACAAAGATTTTCGGTGACTTGACCAGCGACCATCGAATTTCCCAAATTCCGGAGATTTTTCTCTGTCACTCTAATGACGCCTTCGTTGGAGTGGCTGAGACAAATCCCGAAAATTTACGGACTTCGGTGTTCGAGGTAGCAGGCCGGAAACCAATTTTTATCCATATCGAAGACGTCATCCAAATAAACAAACTTTTCGAAAATTGCTTAGTGACGCTGCCTACAAAACTGGGGGTACCGAGTGCGAGGTCCAATGACACGAAAGCCTTCTTTTATACCTACTGATGTTAAATGGATCATTTACCAACTAACCTCTCTATACATAAACGTCTGCTAACTTAACAAGCTGCTAAGTATTGTTTGCCCCTTTCGGTCTTATACACATATTGATAAGTTCGAAAAGCACAAACAATACTTAGCGGCTTGCTAAGTTAGGAACCGTTTATGAATAAGGCTAAGTAATTTCCGCTGAAAGTCGTCGAATAAAATTAATTACTCACTTTAGTTAGGTCAACTCCTCCAAATAAAATTTGAAAGTTATGAAGATCATAATTTGTAAACTTCCCGAGTTGGAGTAAATAATTATTTTTGATTAACAATAATAGAGCTTTTGGGAACGGGATTAATCTTCGTTAAGTTATTTGGGTCACAATGTTAATTTATTTATTGAAGCAATTGTTGCTTCGGAAAATGTTTTTATAGAGTTACCTCTTATAATAGTACTTTGCGTAAAGCACCTGGGTGCTTAGACAAGTTGCCAATCGCTAACGCTTAATCGTCAATCGTAAACGAAAGGCAGCTAACTGTCTTTGTCGCACTAATATGAAAGAGAGACAGAGAGGGAAAACTACGATACGCTACTAAGCGCTAGCGCTTGGCAACTTTGCTAAGCATCCTGTATGTAGCTGTCCCATGACTTTGAAAGTAAAGGAAACGTTAGGTTTTATTCGATACGTGATGCATTCTATCACACTCACACTGGCATATTGGAGTGAGCGTGATGGCTTGCTTTACGTATCGAGTAAAACCTGTCGTTACCGATACTTGCAAAGTCATGGTACAGTCAAGAGCAAAAGTAAGTGATCATTCTTGTTCGATTATAGACCTTATCCCATTGTGATAAGGCACAAGGTGATCACTTACTTTTGCTCTTGACTGTACGGCACAGGATGCTTAGCCAAGTTGCCAATCGCTAACGCTTTTAGCGTATCGTAGTTTTCCTCTCAGTCACTCATTCATATTAGTGCGACAAAGACAGTTAGCTGCCTTTCGTTGACGATTAAGCGTTAGCGATTGGCAACTTGGCTAAGAACCCTGGTGTTTTAAATGACATTAATTATAAAGCATATTTACGTATGATATGCACTCTGCAGCTGTACTGCCGCCGCATTATTTGCGGGGTTACTTTGTATCCGGCTCGCTCGTACCAATACGCGAGTATGAAAAAAACACCCATATTCACATCATCAGCCTGTCTCAGTCCACTGCTGGACGTAGGCCTCTCCTACTAACTATGCGTATGGACGCATTAGGAGGTAAATAGGCCCATAATCACCACGCTGGGCAAACGGATTGGCGATAGCAGTAATGTTTCCACTATGATGACGCTGCTGGCCGTCATCAAATCAAAGAATGGTCAGTGACACTTCAATCCCTTAGTCGACTCTTACGAATCCCGCGGGAAGAGTTGGGGTGGTGACAAAATGTATTCTTACTGCCGCCACCACACGGCAAACCCCATATTCAGAGAGAAAGAAAGATGACATTCCATGAAATGATTGCTGTATGCTGTAGATCTGAGGTTCCGAGTTTGATTAAGTATAGCGACACTATTAAAGTCACTAGCATGTGTTCAGTAACACGCGTATCTAAACGGAATAGGTACACTTGACCCGATTGCGTGACACATAGGCTTAAATCTTCTTGTCCTCCTGTTACACCGTAACGACCTTTAATTGGATTAGGGTTGATTACAACTAAAATGTAAATAAAAATGTCAATTTATCAGTTTTTCATAGTTTTATTTCAAAAATGTTCGTAGTTAAGGCCTTAATCAAAACGAAAATCACGATCGCGTCAATAGGCATGATGACTGGCAAGATAAATCAGCATCTTCTTTTGAACTGTCAAAACGATCACCACTATGGGATTTTATATGAAATACTCAAAAGTGACGTCACGTTTGAGTACTGCCAAATGACCTACTCTTTTAAGTTTTTTTTTTCAATTTATTAAATAGAAGTTCTGTACAAAAATTACTGCAATCTACATTTTAGTAATAATTTCTTCGAGTATTATGTCGTGCATAATGTTAAATAATTTATTTTTACTACAGTCATCATCCCTATTGTGTTACGAAACTTAATCATACAAACTGTGTGGTTTACTCTGTCGGACAACCTTCGCCAGTAGTAGAAGGGGGCAAATTTAAAACATATAGATTGGTATTGTTGATCAGTCATAGAAAATAATATGTCGCCCTTTTTCACTGCCAAAAGTTGTTACTGAAAATTTAACTTCGTAACTCAAAAAGTATTACGTTAAATTTTGTTTTCATTAAAGGAATTTAATTATGTTTTTTTTTGTAATCGACCCATAAAGATATATAAAGTTATAAAATGTATTACATGTCATTTGGTACAGTCCGAATGAAAAATTATATAAACGTTTTCGTTGCTCATGCTTGTAAAATTTGTTTTTGTTATAGTTTTTAACGTAATATTTTATTCAAAATCCCAGCGAAAGTAAAATTACGATAAACTTGTAAGTTTATGTTATTATCTGCTGCTGCTCATTGAACCTGCGTTTTAATAATTCATCTACTCCAAAAAGGAGGAAGTTATGAGAGACTGAATTTTTTATGCATGTTAATCGGTATCTCCAAGAATCGTGAACCGATTTTTTTTTAATGGAACGGTTATATCCCCGAGTTGGGCCCGTTGTTACCAAGTCGGGGTCTGATGATGGGTTCTCGAAAAAATCGATTGATGTCGATTTTTTTAATTTTATGTCGGTATTACAGTCGGCCAGTACGGTTCCATTGTCGGGGCACATTGAGACAAGCACGCGGCTGCGACGCATAATCACAGCTCGGAAGAAGCATGGCTTCCTGCCCATTCACTGTTTAGGAGAGCCATTCATCAAAAATATACAGGGTGCTTAATCTAAATACGGTAATTAGGTTAGTCATGGATGTTTCAATGTTTGAACTACAAGCATACTCCCTCGTATGTGGTCTGTCAAAAGTCTACTACTGTAAAATAAACCTTGAAAAGAAAATTCTAATTTTCAATTACTTTGGTGACAGGCGTCCTTTCGGGTTGTCGCCACTTGTCAATTCCTGGGTGTCGAAGCCAAAGGGAGACCAAAGTTCATGAATATACGTGGTGGGATTCAAAATTCGAATCAATTCTCAGCTTCGGTAGCTAAGATATTATAAGTATATGATATAAGCAATCTAGCCTACCAAAATCGTATTTGCTTCACAAGAACTCATGGTACAATACAATTTATTTTTTACAAACCTGAAAACTAATTCTAGAGAGAAAGTTTAAAATATTTTGCATGTAATCATGGATGGTGGTGAATGGTAGATTAGATATGTATCGCTTTTGGTAGCATTAACAGATTTTTACGTGATTTCTCATAAATATAAATCAGTTGAGCCGTATTAGACTCTAGTTGACTCTTTAGCCTTATCAGCTTGCTAGACTAACCACAGATGACCAATTATTGTTACCACTGAAAATATACCTATATTTTTCAAATTATTCAGGTTATTCCCAGGACAATTTAGATAATCTGATTCCCCTCCCTGCTCTATTTGGCCCATTTGAATTAAGCATCCTGTATAAACTACTAAGCGTAGGCGTTTCTGACTTTTATGACAAATTAAATCAATTGGTTTAGTACCTAAATAACTAGTAGAAACAGTCACGTTCAATAATGTAATAATATGTATACATTTCATAACATATGACGAAGGCATAAGAATCAAAATTGCTTACGTATTATTGAAGCTAATCGCACTGTTATCGACTTATCGTATTAACATTTAAACTCGTGTGAACTAAATACATTCGGGGTTTCTGCATGTAGTTCAATCAAATAAGCAAAATAATGTGTATATAATTTAGGCACGTTAAATGTTTTGCCTTAATTACTAATGAATGTATTTTATTTGCGCGTGAGAATATTGATCCGAGCGAAACGGCTAGAAAACAGCAACTCAGGATTTTTTTTTGTAATAAAAACACAAATAAATACCTTTACTGAGATACGAACCCAGGGCCACGAGGTTCGTATTCAAAATGAGTTATCTGCGCAATAATTTAGTATAATATAATTAATAAACAATATAATTATAATGTTAATAGTTACGCTAAAGCTGTCTTAAGGTGCGTTTAAACCAAAAGAGCATTCGCTGTTCTATCCCCCGTTCTACGAAATCAACCAATCACGTTTTGTGTAACGATCGAATTTCGTAGAGTGGGGGGTTAGAATAGCGAATGCTCTTTTAGTTAGAACGCACCTTTAGGTTTCATAAATACCTGTAAGGATAGATGTAAGTGTGGAAAATAAATAAAATAAACTGCGACCATATATAACATGGACGTCTAACGCCAGCTCAAAAATGCCCCCAAACACAATTGTTCAATTGTGCCAAGATGGGCAGGACTTAGCTCTTTTCTTAACACCGCGCATATTTCGGCGCAACTTCTTTGATTAATGTTTATAGAATATAGCCAATCAAAACTTTGACGGACCAATCACAACTATTTTTAAATGGCGGTTTAAGTTTTTATAGGTGGATATTGAAATTAATTACTGTGATGCATTGAAGAGAGGGTGACATTTGTCAACTAAAATTCAGGACCGTTTTTGAAAGGCAATTTGATATGGCGTGCGGCTTCCATGTTTTATTTGTTCGTAGAAAATAAAAAATAAAAATCCCTACACACGCGGACTCTATGGAGGTCGTTAAACTCGTGTCAACCATGTTAACTTGATCCTTTGACTTGAGGTAAATTTTCATCCACCCTTCAAACTATCGAACCCGGATTAGTGTAAACTAAGATCAAACCACAACACTCCATATCATCGTTAATTCCACGTGGGAGCGAGATCAAATGTCAAGCCTAGTGTAAATTACAGCACAACTCTTTGATCTGCCCGATACCACGATCCTTTTTGTCTATGTATACACCGTAGGCACTTATTACCCGAAAGATTTTAACCACGATTTTTTAATATTAAAAAAAATATATATATTATATGAGTTTTGTCATTTTTGGCGAAATATTTTTTTTTTCTATTTTTGAATGTATTTTAACATAAAAAGTGAATGTTATTCATAAAACTGGCACTTAAAAACAGTGTTAACGTTTTTTCTTTTACAAAAACCTAATTTTTAAAGGTTTTATTTCTCACTTTTGACATGTATTAATAAGGTTAGTGAAACTATTCTCCATAATGGCAGCAGGGCTGTTAAAAAGACCTTTTGTACTCGTACTAAGTAACAATTAGATTTTTTTTTTCCATTGGAAATAACTCTGAAACTAGGCGATATCCAGAAAAGTTTAAATGACATTATAATTTCTAAATGTGGTCCGGAATACACTGTTAAAATCGGTCGGGCTTAAAGAGCCCACGGTGTATATAGGTAATTGCATGAATGTCCTATGTCCAGCAGTGAACTGAAGACTGATGTATGTGGTTCACTAAATAATTTTAGGTGCTGTATTTCAGAGATATCAGCAGTGCCCCAAAATTTAAAAACGTGAAGATGTGATTATTACGAGTATGTTATTGATATTCTTATTTCAGTTTGTCTCTTTCTGCAAAGCTAACAATCTCTCAGAATTTAAACCATGGGAGTTGTAGTTTCTTATTTGTTATTCGTCGGCCCATCATCATCTACATTTCAGTTAAACGACGTCCAAAGACGCCTGCTGGCCATAGGCCTTCCCCAATGATTGCCACAATGACCGGTCCCGCGCCACCTGTATATGGACGCGTGTAATATATCTCTTTAGATTCGTGTAATATCATTATTTTTAAAAAGTGTTAACCTTAAACTCTTTACAACGCGTTTTTGTATTTATCAAAACAGACACGCAGTCATATTGTTTTTGCATCTTATTCGCATCAAAAACAGACACGCACTAATTAATCTGCAAATGAGTAACAACACACTTTGTCCACATTACTTTGTAATTCAACCAAATTTTATGAAAACACTCCGCATACTTGCGAGCGAGAACCGAGAACACCCATCAAAAGCAAAACCGTTTAGCGAGGTGAGGACACAAATGAAATAACCGACATTCCCGCAAACATTAAAGTATGACAACGAGGCCACAAGGGTTACCTTATCTCAACGACACTAAATAATTGGGTCACCTTGCCCAGAAATGACTAAAATGTTTAACCGGCCCACTGGGCTAGGTATTTAAACTATCTTTGCAAATTACCCTGAACACAAAAGTGGGAGCTGAGCGTCTACTTTTAAAGTTCCATTCACGTTGCAGATTATAGACAGAAGTTTCAAAGGAACTCAAGCTTTGTAACGCTCGGGTATAGTTAAATTTGCAACGAGGTCTACTAAATCTGCATTGTTAGAGTTCTTCGGATGTCCTGGGTGCTCTTTAGCGAATCGTTTGAGTTTTGCTGATAGCTGTGTTGAATGGGAATTTGGAATTAAATTAGCTCCCGCTTGAGTCGGTTAGCTGTCTGAGCTGGAGTTGAGTTTTAGAGATTGTTGCTATTTAGCGTCACAAAGTTGGAGGTACTAGTCAATTTGTATAAGTGCGATGCTAGAAGCGATTCTGCAATAACTTTAGGGAAAGCAATTAAGTAATTAGAACAGTTTTTTGAATATGCAAAATGAATTATCTATCAGGGTCGCGTTTTATAAAGTTACATTTTACAATTTCGCTGTTTGCCTCTCTAATGTACGCACGTATTGTCTAGAAAGGGAGACAAACAGCAAAATTGTAACTTTATAAAACGCGATCCAGATGTAGCAGATTACAAGTTCGGACTTGTAAGGTAAGAGATAGTGTTCGGGTCTGATAGCTTTACAAATTCAAAAATATTCAAGCCTACCTGAAAAAGTACATACTTACTTATTGATTTCCCTTCACGTATTTCGGTTAAGATAGACCAATAAGCACATACTCAATAATATTTATATATTATATCATTATTAGGGTATCTTTGTGCATAAATAATTTGTCTCGCAGCTCGACTCAGTTCAATGCTCTGGGCCCTAGGCTACTTTGTGTAATAATTCAATCGGCGCAACATTACGGGTAACATTCACTGTTTACCAATTAATTTTGCCTTTGCAGCTCCAAATCTGAACACTAAGTTTCCAAAGCCGTTGCCCTCAACGTCCGAAGGCAAATTGTTCCAATCAGGGTCGGAATTAATTATGTTTACAATTTTAACATTCAGCAATTTAAATACCCACTTGGAAAACGAAATACTTCAAGGACCGTTTCAAACATTTGCTTTCAATATTCCCTTGTATAAAATGGTTACTTTTGAAGATACCACCTAACACTGTCAGTTCAATGCATTTTCTAACTATAAAATAATTTACCGGTGTTAGGATTTGCTTATTTGCCGAGGACTATAAATTATAATCTGCCAACTAGCTTGTTAGTAGAAAAGGCAGCAAATTAAAATTGTCTATGGGCAGCCAATTCATCGAGCCTACATTTTTGGAATTTGCCTCCCTTTAGCCAGAATTCACATCAATTTTTCAGTCATTGTACGCGCATTATTTTCTTTAAATCCATGAATCGTTTTTGTGAGTTTCCAATGATTCTCAGCAAAGTTACCGTATGTACTACTCTCCGGACTCCTCGTATGTACATGTTATTGTTAATATAAAAAAAGCCAGAAAAGTTTTTGTAACTTTATCTCATTCATACTTTCTTTGCAGGTCAAGAATACAATTTCAACAAACTTACAGAAGAAGAAGTAAATTCCCTTGGACAAACGTACGACTATGACTCCATCATGCATTACGCAAGGAACACGTTCAGCAAAGGCACATATTTGGACACCATTCTACCCCTGGAGGTCCATGGGAAGAAGCGACCAGAGATCGGGCAGCGAGTCAGACTTAGTGTGTCTGATATAGCGCAGACGAACTTGCTGTATAAGTGCGCTAGTAAGTAGTTACAATATAGCTTTGAAAGTTTAAATGTCATACTAGACGGCACACCGCTTGCGTGGCCACACGCATCCAGTGTGGCTTGATCTTTAGGAATACATTCAGCAAAGGCATATATTTGTGTGGGAAAGATGCCAGATATGGGGCGGCGAGTCAGTGTGTCTGACGCAACGACATTTTAATCTGCTGTGAGTATGTTTGAGTAAGTATTATCTTATCATGTCTTTAGAAAAAGTACTGTTTGGATACCATCCTGTCTATCAAAGTTTATGGGTAGAAGAGATCGAATAGCGAGTCAGGCTTATGTCTAACATAGAGCAGACTAATCTGATGTTTAAGTGTGCTAGTAAGTATAAGATATTTTTGGAAATTTACTTATTTGGACACCATTCTAATCTGCCGTTGGAAGTTCATGGAAAATACGGCCAAAAATCGAGCCGTGAATAAGGCTTAGAATATATTTTCAAGGTGTATAAGTAACCTAAAGGGGCTTAAGTATAATATTTTGGAATTTCAAATATTTTACAAGATAGTTTGCCATGGGCACATTATAAAATTTAGAAATAATACTGACGACAGGAATATTGTTGAACAAAACTAACAATGTCAAAGCTAGTGACAAACAAAAAGAAGTAAAATAGTTTAGCTCTTTAATAAAAAGTTGGCTACAATCAAAATTAAATTGCTAAAACATCCTTATCTTTACAATGAATTATGAGAATGATATGACTATAATAATATTGTTAATTAGAGTACCTACATATATATATAAACCTACATTCATACTCTTTAAATTAGTCACTTGATGTTATCAACAAAACGTTCCCAGCGTGTTGATATTTACCAGAGACTCATTATAAGAATATCTTCTTTGTGGTGGTTTTTCGTGGAATTGACTTGTCTCTGTCTTAGGCCACATTTAAATACAGTTAATTGCGAACGCAGCTTGTCAGCGGTGAGAGTAATTACGGGAACAATAATTACAGCGACCATTTATACACATCTGAAAGAGCAACGATTGAAATGAAGTCTAAATATTGTAACTTTTCTGAAAAAGGTACATGTACTTATGTAGGTATTGTAAAGTGGTTGCGAAAGTATTACCTCGCATTTTGACGTCAATGCGGGTAAGAGCGTCTATCAGGAAAGTCCGTCTACCAACTGATTTCGGACATTCAGATTACGGCTTGCAATTCCGGTATTTTTTGTATGGGCAATATTGGGATCCCCATATTGCCCATACAAACAATACCGGAATTGCAAGCCATAATTCCGACCCTAACTGAACAGTCAGTATAAGACGCCCATTTCAGTATGGGATCAACATCGAATAAGTACATGAAAAATTTACTTTCCCATACTATTGAACTCTTAACTACACTCACTTTGTATGAGGGGTTACATTTTTAAAGATTTTTCGATATTGGTACCTACTATACTGAAAGTTATAAACAAAGCTGATAAACAAAAGGACAGCGAACATTAATCTGACAGATATATTTAATCAGGGATGGTGGAACTGGCCCTAAGTTTGAAATATCCAGAGATCGGACAAAATGCGCGTCATTGTTCGCAATAACATGGACATGACTCCAATGTTGATTAAATGAATAATGAAACAAATAATTTCTTGGAAATTAACAAATAATAATAATAATGAATATCTCGGGACATCTTACACAAATCGACCTAGTCCCACGATAAGCTCAATTAAGGCTTGTGATGTGGGTACCAAGCGACGATATATATAATAGATAGATACATATAAATGCGTAAATATATACACAGCCAATGACCAAGGAACAAACATTTGATGAAAAGTACACAAATAATGCCCTCGCCGGGATTTGAACCCGGAACCTCCAGCATTGTAGGCAGGGTCACTACCAACTAGGCTACGGAGGCTGACAAATTGATTTTAAAATGATTAAATTATTGTCCATATTATTGCGAACAATGACGCACATTTGTCCGATCTCTGATAATATCAACTTTAACAGAATGCGGCCGAACTCTTCTGGGTAACTCAGGCTGGTTCAGTTCACCCGGGTGGGGCTCGGAGACCGCACCAGCGACGCCGGAACGCTGCGAATGGCGTATCGTGGCCACACACGGTGAGCGGGTGGTGCTGAACATCACTGGTGAGTTGCTATAGTTTATTTCATTTGCTGATCCGTAAAACTACCCAACTATAGTCCAAAAGCTCCCAACTATGGTCCAAAACTAAGTCAAATATCCTCCATTTAGTGTAATTATTATATTATTGATGCATTTGTTAAACAAAATCTCATTCATGATTAAAAAACTTAGAGAAAACCAAAATAAAAGATTTCCATTGATGCTTAATTACGAGTTGAACTTGTGGACCATAGTTGTAGTACTGGAATATAGTTGTATGGTTTTTGTTTGTACGGTTCTTGTTTTTCATCATCCTCGATCACTCTTCCTCATTGACGATTTCCTAAAAATGTTGTAATAATTTGTTTTTGCCCACTCAACTATGGGTTAATTGCAAAACTTTTTTATTTTATTTTTTTATTGAACGTATTGCGAAAACACAAATCAAATTATTTATCAACTAAATATTTTGATTTGTGCTTTTTATTTTTCCCCAGTAGTCACACTACTAAATACTACGTATATATAAATTATAAATATTAGATGTCATATACCAAAGAAAAACGACCAAGATCACCTAATGTCCAACATCGTCATTATTATTTTTTATTTCTTTGTATGTTTGAGAAAAGCACTATACATGCCTCGGCGTGAAAACGGACTCCCGGCCTCGTTACCTATCCATATGGTATATAATATATACCAACGTGGCCGGAAATTCTCATTTTCCCGGCCTCTGGTGTAATGTACTATGGCATCCTATATTCACCTCTGTTAAAAGCTTCGCCCCTATCAGATTTACACCCTGTATACTTAAGTCTAAACTTAGATACTTCTGCAAAATAAAGGTTTTGCCTTCGCAACGTCAGATCAATTCAAAGTGATTGAAAACACGTCTCCTAAAGCTGTTTATAAAGAGAATAAATGTAATTATCTAAGGTGCTGTAAGACCGAGAAAGTAGGTTAGTAAGGCAGTAGAAATATCTCCGTCTATTAAATATGGTACTCTTATGAGCTTGTTTTGGGAAAAAAATAAATTCATTGTGCCCTTTATAGGGCACTGGTCTCAAAAACGACCACCCTATAGCAGTATCTTTTTGTATTTTTTTCTAGTACAGATTTTGTCGTACTATACAGTGTGTTACCATGACCCAGGCTTTTACGAAAATGGGTAATAATACGCATTTTTATTTTAATTATTGATGCATTTGTTAAACAAAATCTCATTCATGATTAAAAAACTTAGAGAAAACCAAAATAAAAGATTTCCATTGATGCTTAATTACGAGTTGAACTTGTGGACCATAGTTGTAGTACTGGAATATAGTTGTATGGTTTTTGTTTGTACGGTTCTTGTTTTTCATCATCCTCGATCACTCTTCCTCATTGACGATTTCCTAAAAATGTTGTAATAATTTGTTTTTGCCCACTCAACTATGGGTTAATTGCAAAACTTTTTTATTTTATTTTTTTATTGAACGTATTGCGAAAACACAAATCAAATTATTTATCAACTAAATATTTTGATTTGTGCTTTTTATTTTTCCCCAGTAGTCACACTACTAAATACTACGTATATATAAATTATAAATATTAGATGTCATATACCAAAGAAAAACGACCAAGATCACCTAATGTCCGAGGTGGGGATCGAACCCACGTACTCAGCTTTCGCGGCTGATGCCTGTACAGCTGTGATGCAGTAGCTGTGTTTATGACATCTAATATTTATAATTTATTTTTTTATCTTGGGAAATCTTACCATGTAATATCAGTCCCATGTAAATAGTTAAGCCTTAACCAAAACAAAAATCACAATCGCGTCAATCTTTTTATGAACAGAAAGCTCGACGCAAGGGCTACTTCCCAACCCAAACAAATACCAAAATGTAGGACTTCTTGGAAATCCTTATCTTTAAAACATGGTCGTGACACACCCAATGCCGTCTTTACCATAAGGCACGTACATCTTCAGGGGGGCCCTCGAAAGATCGACAACATTCCTCTTATTTATTCTCACGTTTACTTTCCTTTCGAAAGGGGCCCCAAAATTCTTGGGTACCTACCTTGAATCCTTGGGGCTCCCCCATAATTAAAGACGGCCTTAGACACACCTGTCAAACTAAACAAGAAATACCCAATTCGCGCAAAGATTTACGCACAGCAGACTGGCTTATGATGGTCCCGTTTGATCAATTCATCGTGCTACGCGTCACTTTTGCACTTGCATACTTGTTAGAACGTGACGGCAACAACGAGAAACGATTACGCGGTACCATCATAATCATAATTCTACAGCGCGGCTAGCCTTCTGGGCACTCTACCTCCCCACTCTCCCCAGCAGGGATTTTTTTTTGTATTTTTTGTATAAGGTCTATTATACTGTGATATCATTTTTCTTTCTTTGAAATATTTTTTGCTTCAACAGACAATACCATAGGTACCCGTATTTACTCGTATAAGAATTAAGTACAAAATTGTTTAAATAAACAGCTAAAAGGATGTAAGTACATACTCTTACTTTTATAAATGTACTATCATAATGTAACTCCTTTTAGAAAAGAAGAAGAAAAAGAAGAAAAAAGATTTACTGCCACACATACAAAAGTACAATTTATACCAAAAAAACAACATAATTAACTCTCAACAAAAATAAACAAAACCATA
This sequence comes from Thaumatotibia leucotreta, assembly GCA_025490895.1. Classification (NCBI taxonomy): domain Eukaryota; kingdom Metazoa; phylum Arthropoda; class Insecta; order Lepidoptera; family Tortricidae; genus Thaumatotibia; species Thaumatotibia leucotreta. Next base: position 13,091 of record JALPQI010004315.1, on the reverse strand, counting down.
AAATTGTGGCAACAGGAGTATGCTCAGCATTTTGCTGCGAGATAGACTGGCTGTCACAGCGCTGATTTACAGCCACCCCCTTGATTTTATGCGAATAAATTATTATGAATGATATAATTTCTATCCAACTGTCCTGTGTCCTATATTGTATTAACCCACTTACGCCGACCAGGTGTTATAACACCGATTTTTTTTTATTTTTTTTGGATTATTGTAGTGTTTTATTGACAATTAATCACTTTATCGTAAAAAATCCCGGGGTCACATTTTTTGGTTTCAGGCTTATCTGGGTTAAAAATCGCTTAGCAGTCTAGGAATGAAAACACTAAGTTCCACCCGGCTATTTACTCATAAAAATTAAGCTTTCCGAACAGAAAAGAAAAAAAATATAGTAGTAGTTTATTCAGTCGTTTATAAAAGAGTGCCCCGGAAATTCTTTATTTGCCAATCCATTAACTTGTAAGTCTGTTAACCCCCTGTTATGAAGAGATGGATTGCACGAGTTGGACTGCTGCCCGTAGTTGAACTTTTTATTTTTAAATTGCAGTTCTAACGTCAGTGCCACAGACAATCTTTGATTCATGGCTATAAAATTTCATTCGTTTTATTTCGCTATTTCAGCAGTTTGGGAAGTTATGTTCAGATCTTTACGACGAAGCGAAATAATTTTGAAAATAGCGTTAACCTTTTGGCCAACGACTTATATATTGGCACCGCAGGTTCAATGCCAAAGACCGATATATAAGTCTTGGACCACAGAGCAATATAGACCCACATGCATGTGCGTAAAATTCAATTCCAGTTTTGACATTTTGTTGATGTGGCGTCTGAGTGACTGCTTTGGTATTTGACGTGGCGTCAAAAAGGTGAAGTTGAAATATCAACTTCATGGCTTCATGGTTTGTGAATTTTGTGATTCGTAGCATGATAAGTATTTTTTACTTATGTAGTTATTTAAATATATGATATTAGCTGGGATGGTTATGTCATTTCCGTTTTCAAAATTATCTGCCAATGAGCGTTTAAGGGTCCATTGCAAAAAAATGTACATTATTATGTAGATAATACCATAATGGAAATTGAATAAAGTGAAAAATTTCAGGATATGGCAAAGATCGGATTAGAAAAAATACCAATGTATAAAATAATATATACTTGGCATAATTTCTAACTGTAAGAATATAAAATGCGGAAAATGTGAAATTAAAAATTAAACAATTCCGTATAAAATAGAATCTGGTAAATTGACGAGAATTCAATGATAAATTCGGAAATTGGACCCCATCTCTGCCAGGAGTTAAGGGCCTTCAATGAAAACAAATTTTGAGGTCATAATTTTTGGGTTACGAAATTAAATTTTGTTTAACAACTTTTGGCATTGCATAATATAGGTAGGGGATGTATTCAAATTTTCTATGAGCCTAAATTTTTTTTAATATGATGCCATTTTCTACTTTCAACGGTTATTGACCAGAGTACACACTATAATTAGTATGACTAATATTTGTAACACAATTGCCGCGGTAGTGATTTTTGTTTCGATTAAAGCCTTAACTTTACTATGTAAATTTTTTTTATAATCTACTCTTAACTCGAGTGTATTGCATTATATTGCCAGCTGAATTATTATGCATAATTACTTTTTTATTCTAAAAGTTATCTAAAAATACTTTTATTTCTCAAACATGCAATGAAATATTGTCTTTACGTTCTTTAAGAACTCGGAAGTATCGCTTTTAGGGCGCAGTAACTCACTGGGATGGAAATGTAATTTCATAACAATTTTCAGGCCTAGGCCACCTAAATAACTTTTTTTTTATTTCGACAACATCGTCATTATTATTTTTTATTTCTTTGTATGTTTGAGAAAAGCACTATACATGCCTCGGCGTGAAAACGGACTCCCGGCCTCGTTACCTATCCATATGGTATATAATATATACCAACGTGGCCGGAAATTCTCATTTTCCCGGCCTCTGGTGTAATGTACTATGGCATCCTATATTCACCTCTGTTAAAAGCTTCGCCCCTATCAGATTTACACCCTGTATACTTAAGTCTAAACTTAGATACTTCTGCAAAATAAAGGTTTTGCCTTCGCAACGTCAGATCAATTCAAAGTGATTGAAAACACGTCTCCTAAAGCTGTTTATAAAGAGAATAAATGTAATTATCTAAGGTGCTGTAAGACCGAGAAAGTAGGTTAGTAAGGCAGTAGAAATATCTCCGTCTATTAAATATGGTACTCTTATGAGCTTGTTTTGGGAAAAAAATAAATTCATTGTGCCCTTTATAGGGCACTGGTCTCAAAAACGACCACCCTATAGCAGTATCTTTTTGTATTTTTTTCTAGTACAGATTTTGTCGTACTATACAGTGTGTTACCATGACCCAGGCTTTTACGAAAATGGGTAATAATACGCATTACTGGCAATCGTTTTCAAGTATTAAGAGTTGACAAATATTTAAATTAACTGAACAATTATTTTTATTTCGTTCGAACGATCAATGTAACGCGTGTACTGCTTAGTTGTCAAACGTTGCGAGTGGCTGCGATCTGTCATTGTCAAGTGCCAATTAGCGATTTATTTTGAAGTACATTGCTTCTCAATTAACTTTTCTTAGAAAGATAATTACTTTTAAAATTAGGATTTTTAAACAAATAATGCACATGGTTTGGCTAAGAATCTGCATCTCAATCCTCGGTTCAAATAAAAGCCTGCCTCATGTTAACACACTGTATAATGGCCTTGAGGCTTGAACCCACGATTTTTTTGAGTCTTGTTAAAGGGTTAATACCAATATTTTAATATTGTTCACTGAGGTACTTAACACTTTCGGCCCGCAACTTCAATCAACACAAACAATCTTCGACGTCTTTAGACGTTGCTGCCGAACGTGGTGGTAATTGTTTTTTGGTATTTCTGTCCTATGCTCAGAATCACTATTCACAATTACAATAAAAAATCGATGTTTAATTCCTATAATGTTATGCTTGTAATGGTGGTTTAGTTGAGTACTTATGTAATTGCTTGGGTTGAAAGGCTTCATCAAAGTTACATGGCTTCATGATTCTAGTTCCTGTCATAATTATCATGTGTCATGATACAAGGAAAGTGTGCTCTTCGATCTACATAAACAACATTAGGTATTGTATAAGTATCTAAATTTCTTGGCTAATTTTCGTCATTGCATTAAGGCGCATCAAAACTACAGATTTTTGTCAAAACTCGTTCAAGATAAATATTATCATTTAGATGCTTTTACTTATTTTTGTACAAGCGCTTTTTTTTACGTACTGAGAAACATGTTTGTTGGATGAACCAACTTTTTTCTGTCTGTCATTGCCTTTTGGTTATCTGGCCTACTACCGCGAAAATCGAAATCCGTAAATTTCAATATTTTTTCTCTGTCACTCAAACGAAGGCGTCATTAGAGTGAGAGATACAAATCCTCGAAATTTACGAATTTCGTTTTTCGCGGTAGGGCCGCAGAGTCATGCTGGTTTTATGCAAAACGATGCTACATAATTTTATTATTTAAACTATGCATGCAGGCACGCATTTTTCTGGTGTTAATAAGCCCTTTCCTTAATGGGCCATCTACAAAAATGGGCTACAGGCATGTTTGCGTAATTTTTCATTAAACCAGCGTGCCTCTGGTGCCCATAACCATGGCAATAACATACAAGAAAAGTTGATTTTCCCATGTAACGTAAAGTACACATTTTCGGTAACAAAAAAGGTACGCTCACCTTTTTTGTTACCGAAAATGTGTAAAAGCCGGCAGCTAAAAATAAAAATTTAATACAAACTTTCTTGGGACACTTTGAGAAATGTGATGGATCTTGATTGACTCTACCAGCCTACCCATTTCTATCAATATCTAAGACTTGATCCAAATGTAGATACCTACAACTTTTTCTTTTTCCAATGGGTACAATACCTAGTATAAGAAAAATTTTGCAATCTTTTTGGACATAAAACGGACAGTCATTCTACGCATTCAGTTAATGCAGCAAATTCCCTTATAACCCACGTAATATCCTTTATGTACTCAACGCTGAAAAGAGCGAACTCAAGAGTGTGCCGACGGCTTGAGCAACTCAATTTCTTGTTGAGTGGCCTCGAGCCTCTGAATAGACAATGCTCGTTAGATTTGGGTAAGATATCGATCTGAGTGTCTGGCCACTTGGTTTGAAAATTGCCGCTGTTGAGTTTTTAGACGGCTTCTTGGGAGGTGATAGCTGAGATGACAGCAGATATGGATACAGTTTTGTAATAACTATAATAGTGAACTACTTCACCTTCACACGGGTGCGAGTATTACATACGTACTCCTCAAAAGAAAATAAGGGCCACTGGGTTTTTTAACTACCAATTAAAAAATACAAATTTTATGTGTCCCCAAATCTATCGACGCGAATTCGGCTAGATCCATTTATAAAAACCTTTATTACTACGTAAAAAACAACTCGGAAGACACCAATCGACGGTCATACGGCGCGATTTGCCTTAAATATGCGGAAGCATCGATAGGTCTGGGGAGACCCTTACGCGACGCGTCAAAATGAAATGGGATGAATTACGCTGACTACAAAATAATCCCTGTAAAATTGCTGAAAACTTGTAACGTTGCGGCCTATGCTATTTAGTAATAATAGTAATAGGTGAGGTACAGGTATACTCGTATTAGGTATTTCGCACTAATTAAGTAAGTCGATATCAGCGGTATTAGAACAATGGATCCATATCAAAGTTAGCTTAATTGGTGATCGTTTTGTCTAAGTTAACCGTCTCGGTCTCCTGTCTATATAATTGTATGTTTGACAAATTTCGGTGGTTCGATTGATAAACTAAAACAATCCAGAAGCCCCTATTTCATTAAGTTGCTCAGAACGTATCTGTAAATGAACGGAATATCATTTGATATTTACCAATTATTTGTCAGTACCTACTGGAATCCGGACTTATCTGAATGATTATAATTTTACTTAAATGATTTGCACTGTCACCTTACTCACAGTTATAACTTAAGCTCGGAAAATTCATTTATCTTCCACAAAAATGTAAAAAATGACGAGTCACACACTTTCATACGAAGGTTAATCGTCTAACTATTTATAGTTAGCGAGGTACTTATTGATCTACGAGTATGATATACATTGCAGTGTTTATTCGCGAAATATACCAACTCGTCGTTAAAGACGGAGCAGAAGAGTTCTTTCTTCAAGTCCTTCAAGAAAAAAAAATAATGGCACGTTTGGTGAATGAATATTACTTTAAGTTGTATACAGGATACTTCATCGGGGAAAGTTCGTCTCGCTGTCTTAAATTTTCACGTAATCTCTATTTGACGTGTACTGGAATCCGTGTCCACAAATCTAAAGTTACAGTCTCCTTTGACAGCCCATCGACCCGCGGTCACCATCGCCACTAAATTGCTATTTTAAGCCACGAATTAATCGCTCTAAACTCCCGCAATCGTAACCTAAACTGTAGTGACCAGGGAAAATTTACGACCATAACCATCCAGGCAACCGAGAGCTCTCACCAATTCTGTACACCTATAAACTTAACAGGGTAAAGAAGAACCTTTATAGAGTTACAGAGGCCAGGTTAAGCTGGTATATTTGCTTCGAACGGTGCTGGTATAGCCTGGGCCCGCCCGCGTGGAAAGTTATTGCTGCCTATAACATTTGGACTATGTGTAATATTAGTACTAAGGTTTTTTCTGCGAATGGCAGGCGGTTAGGTTTTTATTTCGGATTGCTCTTTAGTTCGGTTCAATGAAAGCATTTCGGTCGAGTCGGTGAAATAGTAGATTACATGCCAAGGCTGTTTAAGTGGAAAATGTCTCGGATGACGTGTAATTGTAGGCCGAGGCGGTGCCGAGGCCGACAAACATATTGTGATCCGAGGTTTTCCCGTTTAACGGCCGAGGTGTGCATACTATTTTTCTGCTCAACGGAGCCGGCAGACGGAAATTTAGTTTAGCGCAGCGGCCGGCAATGTGCTGTTTGGCGGCCGGAGGGCAGAAGACATCTTTGTTGGTAGCGTCGCGCTCCTTTTTAGGATTCCGTAGCAAACTAGGAACCCTTATAGTTTTGCCAGGTCCATCTGTCCGTCTGTGTAGATGTCCTCAACATGGCTCATTGGCCGTTAGTACTAGAAATTTGCAGTTTGGTATACATATTAATCACATCGTCAAAATGGTACAATTGTTTTTTTTTCGGGTACCTCTCCACACGTAAAGTGGGGATGATTTTTTTATTTTGCCGTAATCCTATAGTGTGGCGTATCATTAAATAGGTTTTTTAAAAATAATTAGGGTCGTAAAATACAGTTTTTTCTAAAAATCAATATTTTCGGCAATAACTATAAGAGAAATAAATTGTATTGTACAAGAATATACATACTCGTACTCGTGGGAAAATAAATGGTGACCCAAACTGATGATCCCTTCATTAGACATCCAAGTTTAACTTCATTTTGTCTTAAGGACCTCAGAGACAGAATTAACTCCCTTTAAAGGTCATCTGGGTACGTACCTATTGGAATAGGAATTAGGTATTATAAACATTGTCTAATATTGAAATGGAACCAGGAAATACTAAAAAAAAAATGTAATTTTTATCTAAATTGGCATTTAGGTTTTAGCTTGCAAGGAGATTAGAGTCGGCAATTTTCGATTATATTCGTATCAAATTTATTTGTACCACACAAATTGTAACAATGTTTTTGAAAACTATGTAGATAGCGGCGCGTAACCAAATTTTCTGCTATGCTATTCTCTTATTGACACATTCGACGCTGCGTTCGTCAACGAGCTCGATGTCGAGACAGCCTTGTCTAAAATCCTAGCTGTTTGATTTGACATTAGGAATCGAGGCTGTGAGCGAGGTTGTGGGCGAGTTCGTCGCTGTTTTTCGTTAGAGAATACGAAGTTCATACATTAAACGTCAAACTTTCGACGCAATGTAGTTCCAGCTCACGCCGCATTCGTCGCCGAGCACTAGTGTCGTTTAAAGTACATTAGTGAATACCATTTTTAGGCTCGACGCTGCCGCAGCACTGACACAGCGCTGACAGCAAGGCGGTTTCCTTAGTGAATAACACTGCTGTAGACCATCCACTCGTGCCTATTTTTTTTGAATTTGCTACCTTTTTCTACTGACGGAAGGCTTGTCAGATATGCCAATCAATCACTACCAACTGATTGCACTGGACGGTGAACTAACGATACAGCATTCGAAATAAGATTCGTCCACAATTTGCAATTTGGCAACCCTCCAAAAACCGGTTGGAAAAAGTCGCGTTAACTTTTCAGTATTCTGTAACGTAAACTTACGCGTTTGTTCATAATGTACCTTTTCTCAAACTTGCTACGGAATGTTGATGTTACTTACTTTAAATTAAACCTTACTTTAAATTAAACCTTTAAATTAAACTTTAAATTAAACTCGCTTTAAATATATATCCGGTGTCATGTGCTAAGATGATATGTAAAGAGATTTCATGTATTTATTTCACACCTAGGACTGCAAACAAACTGTCTTTTGTTTTGAAACGTCATATTGTGACACTAGGTATTGACATTCAGCCACAGGAAAAAAAAACCTTAGAACTAATGTCTATACCACCAGTTAAAATGATACCTCAAACAGATTTAAAAAAAAGTTAGGCGCGAATGTTTTTTTTAATGTTTTACAATACTGTACTATTGGTTTATTTACAAATTTAATAGTGTGGTTCGGCGAAATCAGTTTGTTTTATTTCATGGCAAGTTTGAGAAATGCACTACCTATACAGATCTCGGCGAGAAACAGGGTTACAGGCCGCGTATCCCTATCTGGCCTCAGTTCCTTCGACCAGATATATCTACTTGACCTGTGACCCTTCGTTTCCCGTCCTCTATAGTAATGTACTATTGCATAGGGTATTATAACAAACTCTAAAAGAAATCTCAGAAGGACAAAGGGTTTAGCACATCTTCCCGAGTCCCCTGTCAGTATGTCAGTAGCAATGTACAGTCGCCATCAGATATATGGTAGCGGTCGAGGTCCCCAAATAAATCGGAGCAACGTAAAATTTCAATAAATTCGTTACGTGAGAAAAGGGCAATGATTTGGGAGCGTGTAATTCGTCATAAATTTAGGGGCAGTCACTTTTCAATAAATTCGTAACGTACAAGTAGGTAAAGATATCGGAAGGAACATGACTCAAAGATATCGAAGCAGCCAGGATGATCATATAGATCGGAACATTTATAGGAAATAGACCTTAAGTCTGCGTCACATAGTTTATTTTAATTTGTTACTATGTTGTCACTACTACTACTTTAAGTTGTCAATGTCAAAGATGATTTTGATGGCACTGTTGTGGGTAAGTAAATGAGTTTCCTAGATAAAAGATAAGTTATGTTATGATGCTTGAATCATTATCGAAAAATGCATAAATTCAATTTTGATTTTTTTATTGATGTAATCATATTAATATGGGATAAGTAAATAAAATCGTAAAGCTAGCAAATTATTTATTTGAACGGAACTAAAAAAGTATAAAGGGTGAACAGAATACCTAAAAGTCATTTGCGGATCCTATTTTACCACGGTGACAACTCCGAGAATTGTAAATTGACTGCTTCTCCCATTGAAGGCGTCCATGGGCTACGGTTACCACTTATCATCAGACGGGCCGTGTGGTTGTTTGTGTTTCAAATATATTGCAAAAACTTTTAGCAATCAACAATAAATACCGTCTTTTAAGCGAAGCAAAATTATATATTGTCACAAAAATACCACAATTGTAACGAAATTCCAACATAGGTAGGTCGAACCTCATATCAAGAATTTACGAAAATCGTTCTAAACCTTGTGACAATTGTAACGACTTTCCGAAAGTAAAATAGTAAATTACGATACAAGTGGGAAAAAAATTAAGTTGAGTGGAACGAGTGGAGATAAATTAAAGCACGACTGAAGGGAGTGCTTTAAATCTACACGAGTTACGAATTTCCTTTTCGCACGTGTATTATTAGTGATAATTGTATATTGGTGGCAAACAAGCACACGGACCGCCCGATAGTAAGCGATAGACGTAGCCTGCGGAAGCTTGACATCAATAACAGTGATATTATACATATATGATATTATACAGAGTGGTCCAAACCTTGACGTCAAAAATTTTTTTTAGGCTCCCTACGTCATGGTCTATCAGAATATACCCCATGTATGTTAGCCGATTTTTTGTAGTTTTCGAGTTATGAATTTTTTAATTTTTTTTTGAGAAAATCTGGAATGAAGAAATTTATTGATAAATTAATTTTTTTTTGTAAAATTATTACTACAAATAAAGGTATTTACTGACAAAAAAATTAGCGTCCTCAATTTGATACAAGTAGGATAAAAAATATCAAATTCAAAATTTTACGTTAAAAACGCATCAAAATAGCATTAATGTACGTAAATAAAAAAAAATAAAACATATTACGTCAAGGTTTGGACCACCCTGTATATACATATATGTTTATGCTATTGTTGCTTTACTAAAATGGTGGCTCATTAAAATCAGTCGGTATGGGAATGTCTGAAACTATCGGATATACGAAAATATGTTCTTAGGAACCATGTCATCAATTTTGATAAACAGAAAAACTGCATTAATATATTTGAAAAAAAAAAAACTACCCAGCAGGGGAATCGAATCCGGTTGTTTTGAAAAAATAAACTTATCTGCACTATTTCTATTCGGATATCCATTGTGTAGGTCTTAAGCAGTAAATAGTAGTAGGTATTTGTTTTTAGGAACCATATCCCCTAAGAAGCATGATGTCTAAAATGAATAATAGTTATTTGTTTTACTAGGGAGCAAAGTGATTGTTTAACTCTCGTGCAAATATTGAAACCCGAGCAAGCGAAAGATTCCAGAATTTGAACCACGAGCGCAGCGAGTGGTTCATAAAATGGAATCTTGAGCGATGCGAGGGTTTTAAGGCACGAGAGTTGAACAAGCTTTGCTGCCGAGTGAAACACGACATTTTTCACCACACTAAAGCGAGGAAACATGCGAAATAAAACTCAAACATAACAAATTAGAAGGTATTTATTTGCAAGTCCTCAACTTCCAAAAAATAAACAAATCAACAAAATAACAAAACAATAACCTCAAATATGTATCTTGGCGTGGCAATGCTTAAAAATTCAGGATAATTCCAAAATGAGACTCATGTAGTTATTGGCGATTTTTTTGTGATTTTCGGAATTATCCCACTTTCGCATCTCGCAATTACCCGAAAACTTGAAAATTATGAGTGAAAGAAAACAAAACACGATCGAACTCGTTTCGATTTTAAAAGAAAAAATATTCGGATGCGTTCTGAAATTTGCATAGTGTCAACACTTTTATTTTCCTATTGTTTTTATTTGTCGTATTTTTAGAACTTTTCATTAAAAGCCTTTTACAACAAAATGTGGTATTTAATTTGGATTTTAGCATATTGAATATAATATTATGAAAGGTTCATGTGTATGAATCTGTTTGAAACTATTGAGTTTTCGAACGTACTGTCTAGTTCAAACGTCAAAAAGCTTATTGCACTCTCAGGCCGTATAAGTTATTGCTTTAGTCTACCCAGAAGATTAAAAAAAAATTACTTTAACCTCTAGAGGTTAAAACACAGTTTTGCGCTCTGAAATTGAAGGACAAACAGCGTGTTTACGAGCAGTGTGGTGAAAAATACATTGTTTTCATATATTCAACACGTTTTTTTTTCTAATGTTTAAATCCAGTTTTTTTATCAAAATCGATGATAGATAATTATGGTCCCTAAAAACAAATACTACCTACTTAGTATGTCTTATAATTTCAGAATTTCTCTTTCAAAAAAATAAGTTTTAAGACAAAATATTATTAAATGAAGTACTGACATTTCTATTACTCCCTTGGGAATTTCACTTTTCTATTACTCCCGCTATGCATGCAAGCAATGGCGCGCTGACACAGCAAGTGTGATAAAAAGGTGACATGGCCCCCAAGATCGCCTGATTTGACAGCTCCTGATTTTTTTTCTGTGGAGTTATTTAAAAGGATTTGTCTTTTCTAATTGGCCAACGAACCTTTAGCAATTAAAACAAAATACTCGATCCACGATCACTGAAATAACGCCGGAAATGTGTGAAAAAGTGATGAAAAATTCGATAGAAAGGGTTGGTCATCTGCGATGCTACTGAAGGTGGATAATTGTCTGATTATTTTCCATGTGCAATTGCCGATCCAAAATAATTTTATTCAACCAGTGATACTTTATATTTTTTGTGTTATGTAAAGAATAAAATTTCAAAAATAAAGTGTATATATCTTATTTGGTCACCCTGTATGATTATGAATATATTCTAGATTGACTTATACACTGTCAACAGTAGGTACTTTCAAATCCCATTGTAATCGCTGTTTAATAATACCTACTTCAATATAATTATTACTCGAACTTTATTGCGCCACCGCCGAGTACCCGACATCTTCTCATGAAATTCAGCTTTGCTCCTTCCTTACCTTGTTCTTGGCTACCTTTGCCAATTTTGGCAATACGTCAAAACAGCGGTTAACTAGATAACTCATTTTAATGATTTAGGCATAATATCTGTCCAATTTGCGAAAGAGACAGAAATATATTTGTCACGATGACAAATGTCTACTCTTTTCGAAGAACGTCACAACAAACCACTCTGTTCTAAATTCAAATTATTGACAACCTAGTCAAGACTTGTGGCTGACCATAAAGAATTTAAAGCGATGTGTATATGACACTAAGGTATATTTTCCATAAATGTTGAGATATTTACGACCACCCTGACTGCTCAGATATTTCTGATTATCTCTGTGTTCCGATATTGTTGCCTAATTATACGTTACGAATTCATTGAAAAGTGGTTGCTCCTAAATTTGTGACGAATTACATGCCTCTAATTTATTGCCCTTTTCTCACGTAACGAATTTATTGAAATTTTACGTTGCTCCGATTTATTTGGGGACCTCGACCGCTACCATATATCTGATGGCGACTGTACAAGTTGCAGAACATTCTCAAAATTGCGGGAATATACTCGGAAATTTCCAAGAATTTTCATAAGAATTTAAGATTAAGTTCTCATTGAGAATTTATAAAAAAAGTGTTGTGAAGAATATTGTATTACACAATTGAGTCAATAAGGCATACAGTATACCCTAAATGGCATGTATATACCTATACAAGGGTTTCGGCACGATTAGATTGCTTGTAAAATTTAAATTGCCGAGAACATACTCTTTAGAAGTTTCGCAACTTATGAAACTTCTTCTCGGTACATTGTTATAGTTCAAGAAATATAAATTGAATGTTTATTTTTACTATAATGTAGGTAGAAAGTTACCAATTTATATTTCACGAACTATACCTGTCAGTGATTTTGTTGCGCGCTCCGGACCGTGATATGAAATTTTATTTCAAGTTTCACAAATAAATATTATTCAAACCAATATATTTCCGAAGTCAATTACTGTTTATATTATAATTGGCGTGAAATTTCAAAGCTATTGGAATCGTTTGCGATGAGGAAATTCTTATGTACCTATAGGCAATTATTATAGTAGAAATAGCTCGGCATGAAACAATTTAACGGTCTAATTATTTTCCATTCTAATCATGCAGCGCAAATTAGATCGTTACCGGTGCTATAAATGAAACACACAATCAATAAATTAATATAGGATTTGTTGAATATTAGATGGAATTTTCCAATCTCATACACAAAATTCTCAGTCGTCTGGGGCCTATTTCTCGAAAGCTTGTAACTTGTAATACAAGCGGAAGACCTTATTTAATTAATAGTGTTAAAAAGAGATTTCCACTTATATTACAAGTTACAAGCTTTCGAGAAACGGGCCCCTGGTAGCAAGATTTTCTCACTATGCTATGGGCCGAATCAAATGATTTTGATTTGTATTATTATCTATCGATAAAACGGGCTTTGCACTGATACAATACTGGCACATAAATCTTCCTTTTGAATCACTCTATCTATAAAAAAAACCCCATCAAAATCTGTTGCGTAG